>QLPI01052060.1:0-31995 GCA_003314275.1 Chroogomphus rutilus
GTCAGAGCGAGCCTGTACGCCATGCATAACACGCAAAGGTCGCAAGGACTAACATTGTGCACGCATCTGGCACGGTTGGTATTATCGTCGCTGCCCGCATTTTTGTCGGTTTATTTTTGCGAGTGAGCGACGAAGGCACTACGGACGAAGGCACTACGCGTTTATGATCTCATGCCGCCAGCCGACTGTTTGCGCGTGTAGTAAATTTACCTAACGGTCTGACTCAGAAAACGCCCACCGACGCCACAGCCCTTTCTTTTATATATAGATATATAGATAGATTTGAATCATGAGTTATTCTGTAACATCCAGGTGTAAACGTGTGATAGACATTGATTTCTGGTTTTCCATCTCTACGTACCTTCCACATGCTGTGACTCCTTTGATACCTGAAATTGGGAACATGAAAATGAAAAAAAAAAAATCATCGAGAACTCCCCCCGACTGGGAACCGTACACCCTCGTTTCATTAGAGCAATTTTTTTTATTGGGTCAACAAACTGCACAACAGACATAAAACATAAACCGACAGAGCAGGATGATAGATGGTGATCAGGTCAGACCTGATCAACCAGTTCACCACCCTGGATTGTCACGCAGTATTCATATTATTATCTTACTCTCGATCCTGCCGATCATGATTTCCCCAAGAACGGCAATGGCAGCAGACCACATCCGATGACGTCATTCCAATGCCACATTGTTAACCATTTAACCCCGATCGCAACCAGGTTGCCAGTCCGACGGGAGCAAGATCACGAATATGTAACATTTGGGCAGGGAAAGGAGGTGAGAGGGTGTGGTTTATTTGGGACACAATCTGCGTTCTTCGTTTGGTAATGGCACGTGCATAGGAATGCAGAGAGTCCCTATGATACGTGAAGCATGTCCTTGTTTGCGTGGGGTATGGGGAGGCGAAATATTGGCAATAAATTTTTTGCGGGAATTTAATGCAAACAGCTCAGTCTCAAGCACTTCTGGGAAGCCCTCAGCTGGGTACACACCTTATCCATAATTCTCATACATGTCCGGACGGACGAGAGCAGAGCACACAACAATGGGCGACCCAAACCGACAGGCCATGGTGCTGTGTGTGAGCGGAGCATGAGAACTGAGCCACAATGTCAATGACAAGATGGTGAGCCCATTGTTGAAATATTTCGTTGAGGTGTTGAGGCCGACGTCCTTAAACGCTGGAAGTAGTTAGACGCCGCACAAAATTTTCTTGTAGTGACGTGACGTGTCACGAAATACAGACTTTCACGCCTCTATTTCCAACACCCATAGCTGCACTTGGTGGGAGCAATGAGATTGTAATCTTTTGAAGTCAGCAGATCAATTATTTTTCAGACTCAATACTGTCTGATTGGAGAGTGTACAGTCTTTAACTCAAGAATTTATTGAACAAAATAAGCCTCTCAGCTGATCAATTTATCATGTTGAATGAAAACCATCGTTTCCTCAGTGCTTCCCAAGCACTCAGCCAGAACTTGATGAGTCTTGAGTATCAATGTGCATGTTTCTCACTTTAGTGACCCCAGTAGCCGCTCAAAATCATTTTGGCAGATATCCCCATGGAAGTGTGTGTGCCCCATCCAGCCACATGATGACATGTGGTCAGGTTGGCCGTGACCACTATCTCCAACTCAGCCTTTCCAGTTATCCTTCCTAGCTGCACTCCCATCTGTGCCATATCAATAAAGGTTTCCGGCGTTGCCCACCATTGAATGAGCGCCTTCCTGCCCAAGTGCATCTCCATGTAAAGGATGTATATTATGACCATCTATATCAGTGAAACCGTTTCTACTGACATTCTATCTCACTTGCTGGACGAGTCTGGTATAAATACTTTATGGCGGCTGTATCACCTAGTTATGATCGCAGCCCAGCGCGAATATTTGTATGAAAAGTTATATGTGCATTCAAGACACACGGAAATAACTTTTTAGATTACCTAGAATAATTGGTTTGCCCTGGAAGCAAAAGGAGTATTGGTGCTTGTCAATAAGGTTCTGGCGCTAGCAACCCACGCTGTACTTCCCACGTGACACACTCTTTGTCGTTCGGCATACCTCACGTAGTCGACCTCAGTCCCAAGCAGAAACTTTTACATTTGAACCGATAATAGATGTCCTCGCCTAAGATCGAATTTACTGCTACTGGGAGCACCATCAGTGAGATTCTTCACGATAAATCCAAGTGCCAATCACTAATCATAGTTCTGTTGCAGAAACGCAGGGTGATGTGGTCTTCCAGAGTACCGTCCACCATAATACCACCAGTAAGTACAGCGCCGCTTGAGGACATTGCTTCCATACTCATGACAGTGCAGATGTCTCGCAGGATCCGTTAGCGTTACTCAAACCCGTCGATCACGCATCCTATGACACGCGGTACGGCGCCGAAGGTGACCTACCGCGCGGATGCATGCAAGACACCCGTGTGCAGATATTGGCCGATCTAGGAGCCTGGGCGGATGATCCTTCATCTCCAAACGTCTATTGGCTCACCGGCCAGCTCGGTACAGGGAAAACAACTATCGCCCATAGCCTCTGCAGACGTCTAGATGGGCGAAACAAGCTTGGGGGAAGCTTCTTCTGCTCTCGCTCAGGATTGACGGATGCACGTCGCATCATCCCTACAATCGCTACAATCCTTGCCCGCACTAACTCAAAGATCCGATCAGCCATCATGACGTCCTTGCGAACAAACCCGACGTCGCCGATCTCAATGATCTATCTGAGCAGTTCCGCTCCCTGGTCGTCAATCCCGTCAAGACCGCTACTGAAAACGAACAAGGGGTTTATTACATTATCGTTATAGATGCCTTAGATGAATGCTCAGCACCCGGGATAGTAGAAATGTTGATCAAGGCTATCCTTGATGGCATGACCAACATAACTCTCAAAGTGTTCATTACAAGCCGACCCGAGAGTTGGATTGAAAGAGTTTTTAGGACCCATGCTGTTCGTTCCTTGGATATCGCGGTCTTCGTCGAAACTTCCCTGCAAGAAGCCACACATGATGCGGTACGAAATGACATTCACACATACCTCCAAAATTCGTTGGATGAAATTGCGACGATGGATCGATTCTCGTCAGGCTTGCCTTCGTGGCCTCCCGCAAATCAGTTTGGAATTCTTCTCGATCTGTGCGCAGACCTGTTCATTTATGCTGCCACGGCCGTTCGTTATATCAGTGCGACAAATGAAGATAACAGGTCTCGGTTGACGGAGATCACCCGACTCGGTCCTCCTCTCTTGTCGCCATCCCATATGGAGCCGATTGACAGGCTCTACCAACACATTGTAGATTTGGCCTTTCCCCAGTCAGCCAGGAGCGGAAGCCCAAACAGACACGATGTACTGGCTGCGGTGATCTGCTTTCAAACACCACTGTCCATGGACCATATCGCATCGCTACTGGATGTAGAAAAGCGCGACATTCAATTTGCCTTGTTGCCATTACAATCCGTCATTCATATCACCGACACCAGTCCCATCACCATCTGTCATGCGTCGTTTGGAGAGTTCATCGTCAATCCGAAACGGTGCTATAGACACAGCATTGATACTTCAGATACCCACCACAAACTGGCCGTCAAGTGTCTCCAGATTTTGAATACGTCTCTCCGGCGTAATATCTGCGATTTACCTGATCGTGGTATGGTTGGACTAGCCCATGAAATCCCTGATCCTAGCGTTATTCTTGAGACTCTCAGATACTCATGCTTGTACTGGGCCTCCCATCTTGTAGAGGCTCTTGGATCCCCATCTACAGAGATTCGACCGATGCTCAGAGAACTTGGTACATTCGCCAATTTACACTTATTGCACTGGCTTGAGTGCCTTAGTATACTTGGAGAGCTTGGATCTGGGCTGAGGTCTCTTAGCATGGCAAAAGAAGCCAACTCGGTTAGTAATCAACATGGTAGAGGAGTTTAGCTCATCATTTTCCCAGAAATACTCCAAGATTGATTCCCGCCACCGGCTGCTATTCGAGGATGCTCGTCGGTACCTGCAGATGGCGTTTGAGACCATGTCACATCACTGCCTGAACACGTATGGCTCAGCCCTCTCATGGATCCCTACACGAGCACTGATAAGACATCACTATCCGACATTGTTTGGTAACTTACCTAGAGTAGTGGTGGGCATTGCTGGGTCATGGGGACCATTCGAGCATGTCATGACACACCCTTCATATCTACGCTCCGTTGGATTCTCGCCTGACGGGACACGTGTTGTGTCTGGGTGTGGCGACTCTGGAGTTCGCATCTGGAATGCTGCTACAGGGGAGATTGAGCGCATATTGGTGGGGCATCCAAATGGAGTGTCGTCCGTTGCCTTCTCACCCGATGGGTCACAAATCATTTCTGGCTCGACCGACGGCTCGATTCGAATTTGGAATGCTAGAACAGGGGAGGTACAGCATACCCTCCAAGGACATTCACAGTGGCTCAGGATGGTTGCCTTCTCACCTGATGGAAAAATGATTGTCTCTTGCTCTGATGACTCCACTGCTCGGATATGGGGTGGCACCACAGGGGAGACAACGCGCATACAAGAACTTGATTCTCCAGTGCGGTGTGTTGCATTCTCACCTGATGGAAAACATGCTGTTTCAGGCATGCAAGACGACACTGTTTGTGTTTGGGATGTCACAACGGGGACTGTAGAGCATATACTCAAGGGACATTCAAGTTTTGTGACCTCAGTTGCCTTCTCGCGTGATGGGATGCGTATAGTGTCTGGTTCCTGGGACAACTCAGTCCGTATTTGGAATACAGATGGCTGGAAATTAGAGCGCATACTAGAGGGACATTCAAATTGGGTGGATTCTGTTGCATTCTCTCCTAACGATACACACGTCATGACTGGATCGTGGGATCAGTCAGTCCGTATTTGGCACGTAGCTTCGGGGGAGACAGAGCGTGTGCTCAAGGGACATACGAGTCGTGTGATGTCTGTGGCATTCTCGCCCAACGGGAAATACGTGGCATCTGGGGCGGATGACAGCACAGTCCGGATTTGGGATGTGACGAGCAACCTGGGGACGGTAGATCGGCGGTCATTTTCACGTAACAGTACAAGCGTTTCCTATGGTTCGCGCGCGACGATGGCTCGTATCTGGAAGACGATCAGGGGAAAGAGAGACAAGGAACTCCAGGGACATTCAGAATGGGTTAATTCAATTGCATTCTCCCCTGACGGCACACGAGTGGTGTCTGGGTCGGACGACCACACCGTTCGAGTCTGGAATGCCACCACTGGGGAGATAGAGCATGTACTCGAGGGTCATTCGGGCTGGGTGAACTCCGTTGCTTTCTCCTCCGGTGGAAAGTACATTGTGTCTGGATCATCCGACAAGTCAGTCATTCTCTGGAAGACAGCTACTGGAAAGATGAAACGCAAACTGAAGGGACATTCAGATCGGGTGAATTCTGTTGCATTCTCTCCTGATGGGAGACGTGTAGCGTCGGGCTGTGACGACGGCTCTCTCCGAATATGGGATGCATCTCAAGAGAAAGTAGAGCACATACTCACTGGTCATTCAAAATCGGTGCGCTCCGTCACCTTCTCTTGCGATGGATCGCGTCTCGTGTCTGGCTCGGACGATCAATCAGTCCGGATATGGGATACGACCACTGGAGCGATAGAGCATACATTCGAAGCACATTCACAGGTGCAGTCCGTTGCGTTCTCATCTGATGGCATGCACGTCGTGTCTGGCTCACAGGACAGCTCAGTCCGTATATGGGACACTACCAGTGGCAATTCAACACTACTACCGGAACACGAATCCTTCCAATTCCCAGATGGAAGCAGAGTCACTCATGTCTTCCCTGGCTACTTGCATCTCTTTCCTCCTGGGGAGCCACAGATCTTTATCTCACCCAGTAATGACTGGATTCTCACTTACTCACCACTGCAATCTTGTTGGATTCCCCCTGATTTCCGCAATTTCCATCCACATGCCTTCTCCACATCCAAAGTGTGCTTTGGATATAACTCAGGTCTCATTATCATAGTTGATCTCATACCTTTGTATCAGTACCATAACTAGTGATTGGGTCATAGAGGTTTACTGAAGATTTACAACTATATTAGTGTCTTCTTTTTTGATTGCACCCTCATAGTCTTGCAATGCTAGCAATTGAACAAATTACAACATGGTAGTGGTTATCAAACCCAAAGTGATGTTCTTTCATATGATGGTTGCTGCCTTCTTTGTTGCTATATTTTCCAAGCTTAAACTGAACAGGTGGTCTTCTTAGCTTCAGCAGGCCCGTTGGAGGTATCTACCCACCACATCTCACACATGTCTTTCTTTCTTTGTGTTGAGTATTTCCTGCCCAACTCTGATGATATCTGCTGCTATGTTGCAAGTGACAGCCAAGACGGTCATAGGATCGCTATCTGCAATTATGTTGTCTTAATATTTATCATTTCAAGTTGGTCAGGAAACCATTATTTCTGTAATGATCCTTCAGAACTCCTAGAGCATGTGGGCCTACTCTGTTGATGGCCAGGTTCAGCGTTTTATTTTTATTTTTATTTTTTATTTTTTATTTTTATTTTTTATAGTCAATTTTATCGACCTCAGGCTAGGCCTATGGTGGTCGCTACACGCTTTATACCTAAGTTTCCTCCTTCCTTGAGTGGGTGGATGCACCAATGATGGACCCCTCGCCCCCCACCAGCCTAGCTCCTTGAACTGTTTACCACCCCCCTGTTATGACCCATGCCCCCAATAAACCCACATTAATCCCCACAACCACCCGCACTGTTTGCGGGACCTTTCTGACTGTTAAAGCCTGAAACAATTGCTTTCCATGAATCTGTTGTATCAATCCAAAGTTCTGCAATCCTGAACCTCAATGATTCCAAGACCTAGGTTCTGCTCTTTTGATAAACGACACACAGGATCATCGCATACCTCACCCCCTTGTTCTTTGTTCTCTATTAGCCCCTTGTACTCTTTCCTCCCCTTGTCTTTACTCGGCAAAAGTTAGTTCAAGGATTAGTTACATATATATAAGCCACCAGTTGACTGGACTATTCTCCAGTACAAATATCGACTTAATTCTACGTCATAGTTTCCAATTCAGTTCCGGTAAACTTTCCGACCTTCCAAAATTAGGGACAGACAATCGAGGAGGGCACAACATATAAGTTGAAGCCAAGTCTCTGCGACCTCAAACAACTCAAACAACTAGTCAAATGACCTAACACTGTGAACAGTCCTAAGTGTCAAGCCCACAATACCGAGCTCCGGTTCATTCGGAAATACTGACCAACCAACCAACCAACCAACCTTTACCCATACTATCCTCACTATCATGAGGACTCGGTTCAGTACATCCGGTACATTGTCTAGACTACTTCTCCTACCCTATCCCTTCCACCCCTCACTATTCTCTTATTCTCCGTCTATCCCCTTACCCGTTCTCCCTCAGAACATTTGATATTCACTTATTATTTCGGTAACAGCCTTATTGTTTTATCTTTGGCCATCCTCTATTGTTCTATTCTCACCCACTCCTTCATTATTTTATTCTCAGCCATACTATATTATTCTATTCTCGCCTACATTTTTTTATTCTATTCTTGATCACTGTGGACAATGCCTCCACATGGTTTTTCATACCTTATTGTTCTCCATTCCTTATGCCACCCTGTTCCACATCTTGCTTCTTAACCCATATAAGTAGTGGATGTATGTAGATAGTTCCTCACTCAGAATATCAACTTGGTTCGCACCCTCTCATCTGCCTTTCCCCTGTCTAAAGTCCTTCACTCAAGCCGATACCCTCGGCATCCTCACGAGCCTCTTTCCTGTCTAAATCAGTGGCCCACATAGAACAGCAGGGCACAACACATGAGCACATTGAAGCCTAGCCACCCTGAAATGGTTTGCAGGACTTGACCAACCTCTCGGCTTTACTGAGTCATAACACTAAGCCCCCGGCACTTCCTGTCTTTCTGCCTTTTCCATTTCCATCCATAAACCCGTGACCTTTAGTCCCTCTGCCTCTGGAGTACAAACCCCCTCTTGGAAACCACTCGGAACCTCCAGAAACCCTTCCAGAAGTATCTAGCTAAGCACCTGACATGCAGATTTAACACCCCTTCTCACAGGTAAGTACTCTTTCTCTCCTCTTGGTTGTTTGCTTATGAGAGTGGTCTGACTTCGTAAGTGCTCAGTTGCCAAAGCGAACTAGCACAACGAGAAGGAGCGCCACAGTTGGAGGTGATAAAGAGGTAAGGTGTCTTCATGGTTTTGCTATGCTGAGTTGTTTCACACTGCTGCATGAGCATGGTAAGGAGGATAAGGTGTTGGGGTATGATTTTATTCCCCTGCATTTGTGTTTTGTTCTTGCACTTTTGTGTTTCTCTTTTACGCTTTTCACCTTTGCATTTGTGTTCTCTGGCGCTTAAAATAAGCGCCTATAACGACGCACCTTTGTACACCTTTGGGTCTTGTCTTTAGCATCCTTATTGACAAGCCCCAAAGGTTAGTAGTTACTTTGTTATATACTTGTCTTTAGCATCCTTATTGACAAGCCCCAAAGGCCATTGTTACTCTCTGTGTATGACAGTTAAGAGTCTCTAGACCTTCCCTGCCAACATAAGGGTGGATAGGGGTTGTTTTGTTTTGTTGGGCTGACAGTGGGCCTGTCTTATAGCATGTTGTGGCAACAATGTATCTCTGTCATGTCAATAAATGTCCTGTTGGGCTGATTGATCTGTTTAAGCTATGATAGTGGTGTTGAGACGTCACCCAAGGTTGCTTTGAACTGCTTAGTTGCAGCAGCATAACTCAATAGTGCTATCATGGAGTCCAGCTTTCCTAGTAGATCCTTAATGGATGTAGCTTTCCGGCCAAGCTTCCTTCCTAGTCCATATCATACATGCTCATGCGTGCGGCAATCAATGAGGAAGTGGTGAATCATCTCATCTGCTCTGTGGCATGTGAGGCATATGGGGGATGGCACTTTTTTGATTCGGTGTAGATGTTTGTTGAGCGGTGCATGGCCCGTCCGCAGCTGTGTAATCAAGCTGTGCTGTGCATGTGTGAAGCCTGCTGTGTCACTAAGATACCTGCATGAGGGGAGGCCATCATCAATCCTTGCCATCCAGGCATAGCAAGGCAACAGTTTCCATCTTTCTTGCCAGGTGTCTCATGTATCTGTACCAAATGTTTACCATGCTGCAGTAAGGCTGCCTGGCAGTGTCCCAGTTTTTAACAATGAAGGGAGTATACTCATCTGGCTGGTCTCCCCTGTTGCTGCCTTTCTAGCCTCCAGGTTTGCATCCTCGTTGCCAGTAACATTGTCATGGCCTGATATCCAGGCTATTTTTAAGGCCATATGATTTCTGCAAGAGGGTGTTGCAATTTTGTTTGCCATGTTGTGGGCATGGCCCAGGATATATTGTGCTGGTCTAGGTCAGATATTTCTTATTGCCTGTATTATGCTTTGGTTGTCCAATAAGATGGTTGCTGTTTTAATACCCCTCTTGTGACCCAGCAGCTTGAGTGCTAGTATGACACCGACTGCTTCAGCTTCATGTGTTGTATTATTGGCAAGCAGTCCCAGTTGGAATCATAGGGCTGTAATCCTTCTTCCCTGTTTGTACAGAACTGCCACAGCCCCTGTAAAACCATCTAGTCCAGAGCCATCAGTGTAAACCTTGGTGTCTGCTGTGCTGTCCCTATCAGCCTGTTTTGAGTCTTCTCTGGAGTTGGCTATTGCGGTAGAGTAGAGCCTGGGTGCATCTGGTGTGTGAACAAAAGGGATGATTTCTTCATAGGCATGTGGGTCCAGATTGAATCTATGGAATAGCTGGTATATCAGAGATGGGTGCTTCTTGACTAGTTGATGGGCATAGGTGCGAACAGGGTGATAGAGAGGATGCTGCTTGAGAAGGGTTGTCATGTGGCTAGCAGCCCTGTAGCAGATGCCTGCCAGTAGGAGCTCAACCAGCTGTATGTTGGCATGGGCCTCCAGGATATCACTGGCGGTAGTGCTCATGGCTCCGGTGATAGCAATGGTGGCCATGTGCTGCACAGAAGTCAGCTTATGTACTACCCCTACTGAGCCTGTTGCTCTCTTTTTCCCTTCTACCTTTTGTATTGGAGTAAACCAGACATCAGCCGCATATGTGAATTTAGGGATGGCTACTGTGCAATACAGTTGCTTCATGTATGTTGCTCGGACCCCTGTGGAGAGTTTAGATAGTCTGCAAGCTAGGAGTGTCTACTTAACAGCTTTGGCTACCGCCTTCTCTGCCTGTGTTCTCCATCGAAGCTCCTTGTCAAGGTAACCCCCTAGGAACTTGTGGGCTGAGGTAGGCTGTATTTTCATATCTTCGTACTTGAAGTCTGGCCTTAGCTCTTGCATGGTCTTGCCTGAGCATGCAGGGTCTAGGACTCGTCTTTGTGAGAAGCCAACCTCTGCAAATTTTGACTTTTCAAAGTGTGACTGGTGAGTCTGAGTCCATTCTTTTGCCCCACCCTCTTTCAGTAACATCTCCCTTAAGCTATCATATGCTTCTTCATATGTGCTTCCTTCTGAGTAAAGGTTGGCATCATCTACATAGGCTACCACTGCCTGTCCTTTTCCAGAGGTGATGTCTAGGAGATCAGCATTGTAAAACAGGTATAGGATCATAAACAGAGGGTCACCCTGTCCTATACCATTATCTATAGGTACCCATTCTGATAAGAAGTCGTCAAATTGGAGTCTGGTACGTCTGTCATCCAGTAACCATTCTACAAAAAGTACATATGCCTCTGGTATTTTCCGCTTTCTCATGTTATAGAGTAAGCGATCTGTGACAGCATTTGAGAATGCTCCCTTAATGTCCAGAAAGAGCATGACTGCAACTTTCTTTCTACACCAGGCTCTCTTTATTTTGTTGACAACTAGGTAGATGGAGTCTGTAGTTGTCCTTCCAGGTCTTCCTCCAAAGTGGTTGGCTGGGAGGAGGTTGTATTTCTCAGTCATATAGACGAGATCCTCTGCTACTATTGCTGACAGTAACTTCCCTAATATGTTGAGTAGTGCAATGGGCCAGTATGACTTTGGGACGTTATAGCTAGCCTTGCCCGGTTTCCATATCACCACTGTAATCCAAGATTTCCAATTGTCACTGTAGGTATTCAGAGTGAAAGTGGCCTGGTAGATGCATAAGAGGTACTTAGCAAGCAGATCTGCTGATTCTTTTAGAACTATGTTTGGGATCCCATCGTCTCCTGGTGCTTTGTAAGGCTTCAGTTGGCCTAGTTGGCATCTGAGCTAGTCCTCATAGAGCTGGAAGGTATGATATACTTGTTTTGGATAGCCGTAGGTTGGCAGTACCTGTGACTCAGCTGGCTTGGGTGGAAAGAATGCTAGGGCAAGCGCTTTACTTTTGTCTTTATTGGTTTCTGCCATATGTATGCTGCCATCAGGGCCAAAGGTATGTAGAGCGGGGATCTGTGATCTCCCCTATCAGTGGCTGGGTTGGTCAGGTACTTGTTTGCCATCCATAGTAGCCCATTATCAAGTCCCTCCAGGTAGTCTACCCAATGCTGTGTTTTTGCTTTGCTAATCGCCTTGCCATATTTATTGCTGATTTGCCTATGTTCTTCATGGGGAGGGTGGTCAGCAATAGCTTGATATATGCAGGATTGATTATTTAACCTGTTCTTAGCCTTTTTTAGCTCTGATAGCTCCCTATTCCACCACCTTCAGGAATGTGGTACTGGCTTTGAGAGCGGTACCACTATGTCTATAGTGTCCTGAATAGCCATTGTCAGCTTATTAACTATCTCGTTGTACTCATCTATGGTATTGAGCTCTTTTGCATCTGGTACACCCTCCAGCTGCTCCACTAGTTGATCTCTGAATTCATCCCAATCAACCATCCAGAAATTGTAAAATGGTTCTGGTTTTTTGATTTCCATTTCAATGTTAATAGTTGTGAGGATAGGTACATGGTCAGTGCCAGGGCCTCTTTTGCTTGGAGCGGTGTCACATGTGATGATTGAGTCAGCGATGTTGTCTGTACAGAACATGTTGTCGACCCTCCTCCAGTTCTTAGTCGACATGGATTGCAATGTAGAGAGGTATCTTAGCAACACCATGACTAGGTTGTAGTCTGCCAGAAGTGAGATTAGCTCTTTTGTAGACCTGGTTGCCTCTACTGTGAAGAGATGGTGATTCCTTTCCTCATCCCACATAGGGTGGTGCCAGTTGAAATTGCCACACCATATGATGGAATCTGTCTCGTTTTGTATTATGTGGCTCCGCTCTGAGTTGATAAAGCTGTCAACTGCCTGCAATGTCGCTGAGTATTCACAATCATTGTATATATTGAATATCGTTGTCTTGCCTCCAGAGTGCTTGAGCTGGATGGCTGTTATGTTGTTTGTTCCTGCGATTGGTATTTGCGACCATGTGTTGGTGTCCAATGCCACATTCACAAAAATGACCAATCGCTCGGTGGCTGAGTCAGTCAGATGTGAAGTAGGATATAGCACTTGCCAGTTATAGTTCGCCTTTGTATTCCCTAGTTTATTGATGTAAGGTTCTTGTAGCAGTAGCAGGTCCCAGTCTTTATGTACTTCCGAGTTGATAAGGTCATATTGGGCCTTGTTAGATTTATTGAGGTTTTGTTGATACAGTCTCAGTCTCTTTGGTGGTGGTTCTAGTATATAACTCATTGCAAACGGCATGGTGGAGGCAACCCATCTTCTCCATCTATGTCTCCCCTCTGAACAGTAGGGTTTAGATTAATGTTGTTAGGAGAGGTAGCTGGACTGTCCCATGGAAGTGAGGGTACTGGCTGTGGGAGGTGTCCTTCCTGTGGGTGCAGCATCCTATGCCCATAAGGTAGAATTGTCTGTCTATATCCATTCTTCCAGTTTTGAACTGTCTGCCATCCTCCAGGGTACTGTAGCATGTTTGGCTTGGTAGTCGGTATCAGTAGTGGTGGCAGTGGTTTAGGTGGCTGTGAGACATGTGTCCAAGTTTCCTCAGTGGGAAAGTACAGCATCTGGTTCTCAAGTAGTTTAGCATCTAGCTCTCTACACTTACCCACAAAAGTAGGACAGGTCCGTGCCCAGCTAGGGTGATCATGTGTTTTGCATGACACACAATACTGCCTTGTGTGATTGCATGCCAGGGTTTTGTGTCTCCCCCCACAGGTACCACATGTATCATACTCTTGTGGGCAGTCATAAGATAAATAGTTCCATCCATGGCATTTGAGGCATCAGGTAGGCTCTTTTTTACACTTCTTGGCATAGACTCATTTCTGACATACCATCAGGCCATCAGTAAGTACTTTGTTGGCTACCCCCGGCATGGTGAAAGTAATGAGAGCATGTTCACAGGTCTGGTTGGCAGCTTGGCGCTGCTTAGGCTTGATCCACCTAGCTTTGTCGATTGCACCGCAGGAGAGCCGGTTATTTTCTTCCACACCTCGCAGCTTGCCCTCCCTTTCTGGCTCAAAATGTAGTGGCAGAAATTGGAGTACAAGTGGAAACAGCCATGTTTTAATTTGTACATCAGGGGCAAGTGTCTCAGTAAACTGAACTCTGTGTTGTACCTCATTTAGCCACCTCGCTGCTTCCTTGGAGTTAAGCTCAAGAAGAACTACTGTTGACTTTTAGGTACACAGAGTCTCATTTTTCCATTCCAGTCTTCAAAAAAAGATAAGTTCATCATCTCTTTTGGAAAATAGTGGCTGCTTAATATTTCTCCAGCTGGTCTCCTTTCTGATCCCAGTTTGCACCTTGGAAAAATAGGGGTCCACATTGTAACCAAGGAGGAAGTCTTTTATTTCCTTTGGATGGATTGCCATGAGTAGGTTAAATGTTCTAGCTGTCTGGAAAGGCACGGAGAGTCACTTCTGGTGCATCTCAGCTTCCATGCTAGTTTTTAATATACTAACTTCTGTTCTTTCATTTTCTTCTTTGAAGCAGCTCATTAATTGCAGGGTTTTCACCTCAAATTAAGGGGATATTTCCTCATAAAAATTGGTGAGGAATCCTTGGTCTGAGTTCAAAGTGGTATGCACTGATCCGTCTTGAGCAGGTCCTTCTTGATATGGCACGGATCTTCTCAACCTAGAGATAGGGTCAACATTGGAGTGCACTCAGCCGGCTCTATGTACTATTTGGAGATCTGGATAGGCCACGAATATGGTTCCCCAAGTGAGTAGTCGCCTATTAACATTTTGAAAGGTCCTGCTCCAAACTAATACTACATGATCTGTGACAACCATTATCTTTTCTCCTTCAATGTAGGGCTGGAACTTCACCAATCCATCTCTTAGGGTAAGAGCCTCTCTCTCTGTTGGTGAGTAATTCCTTTCTGCTGGTTTCAGAGTTCTTGACCAATATGCTATTACCCTTTCAACTTGGACAATGGTTTCCTCAAAGTCTGGATCTCAGTTTGTTTCTTCTGGGGGCCTTTCTTCCTCGGAGATTGGTATAATCAGGTTAGGCACAGGTAGTCCTTCCAGGTGAGCCTTTTTCAATTTGTCATAAGTCTTGGTTCCTTTTAAATCTTGGATTTTAATAAGCTGGACCTGTTGTAAAATAGCTGCTATGCCCACATCACAGGCATCAGAGTAAACTCTGTTTCACAAGCCTAGTACAGCATAGGCACAAACTGGTGAGCTCACTAGTGCTTCTTTTGACAATATAAATGCTTCTTGCTGAGTGTCTCCCCATTCCCACTTAGCATTCTTCTTCAACAACTCAAATAAGAGGGCTACTAGCCAGGCATAAAAGGAGATATATGCTGCAAAGTATACCATCATTCCCAAGAATGTCTGTAATTCATGTAGATTCTTAGGTTCAGCTAGTTCTAATATTGCATCCACCTTTTCTTTGTATGTTGAGAGTCCAAGCCTGGACACCTTCTGTCCCAGCAGAAGAAAACACTGATATGCCAAATGGCATTTGGGTGGTCACAAGGTAATTCCTGATTCACTGACAGCATGAAATACTTGATCTAAATGACTTAAGTGATCTTCAAAGGTTTTTGAATAAATCACAATGTCATCAATGTATACTAATGCAAAAATCCAAAGATATGGGGTCAGAACATTCTGCATCACTCTCTGGAAGATGGCTGGGCCATTTCTGTATCCAAATGGCATTCTTTTGAATTGGTAAAGACCTCTGTGAGTCTGGAAAGCTGTCTTTTCCTTGGCCTCATCAGCCATTTTTAATTGAGTGAAACCTGAAAGAGCATCTAATGTAGTTAACCAATTAGATCCTGTGAGTGCTTGAAGAATTGAGTCTTTTCTGGGCAATGGAAACTCATCAGGTACTACTCTCTCATTGAGTTTCCTATAATCAATGTACATCCTAGGCTTGCCTGATCTATAGACAATTAAAACTGGAAATCCCCATGGACTTTTGGAGGGTTCAATAACTTCTAATTTAATCCATGCATCCATTTGCTGATCAATAACTTCTCTTTTAGCAGGAGAAGCATTATAAGGAGGTAAGGAAATTTCTTTGGCTCCAGGCCTCAGGCTAATCTCAACTTTGGCACCATAGTTCCCCAGGCACCCATCAAGTCCAAAGGCACCTTTATTCTGGAGAATTATTCCGGAGAACAACTTTCTCCAAGTCTTTTCTTTGACTGGGACTTAGATCAGATGAGAAGTCTAGTTCAGTGATTAACTGAGTGGTCGGAACATTTTCTGCAGGTAATTCTTGAATCTTGGGTCCACCTTGCACAGTTTCCTCTTGTGACTCATCTGGACCTGGATGTATGCACTCCTTTTTCTCTATTACCAACTTCTCTAGGATAGTCTTAATTAGGTGTGCATGTTTCTGTAATTTCTCCACCTGTTCTGGGCTGGTCTTAGAATTTTCTAGCCATGAAGTGGGATTCTGGGCATAACCTAGCAATTGGCCTTGGTGGATTATGACAGGTCCTTGGGAGAAATGCTGTGGTTTATTTCTTGAAATTAAAGAGTCTGTGATCCCATAAAAATCCTCAGGTCCCTTGTTTGAATGAATAAATTTTTCCACAAAAACATGTTCAGAATTTCCAGGAAAATATACTTGAACAGGGATTAGGGCTGCTGACTGAGAAGGTATGTATACCTCCTGGGTTGCTCTGACATTGGAATCATGGATTCTGTTCCTGACTTGCTTCTTGATATTTTTGGCACATCTATGAGCCTTGAACTTGGCCAAAAGTGATGGCAAGTTAGGTATGGTCCTTATTTTAAATGTATGTCCATCATCCCCCTGTAAGGTGGCTCCTACAGAATTCTGAATCATTGTTCGTCTCCCTGAGTTCCCCAACATAAGATATGAGGAAGACTCTTCTCTGACAATTGAAATGGAATATTGATCTGCAAAATCATTCCCTAGGATCACTGGTGTGGTCATGCCTTTAACCACATAGGCCTCAATATCAATTTGGACAGGCCCTTTGTCAGTCTCAAAGATAATAGGTAAGTTAACATATCCAGAGATTTTTGATGTCCCAGTGACCTGAATCAGATTGACCTTTTGTCCAGTATTGACTTTGGGTGGCTTGTCCATCTTTGACAAGGCACTTTGGGAAATCAGGGTAATGTCTGATCCTGAATCTACTATTAAATTCTGCTGATTTTTCCCATATTCTTCTATCCATACTTTAGTGGTGGTGGCATTGGTACCAAGAAATGCACATCCTGCTGGCCTGGACATGTGTTTTTTTTAGTTTCAGCAGTGCATGTGGGGTAAAACTAGCAAGTGTGGATATTCCTAAGAATGAGGTAGCCTTTCCTGCTTCCTTTATTAATTGTCTTCTTTCCCTACAATTTTTTGAGGACTTGATAAGGATTTTATCCTCTGGGTCAGCAGGAAGAGAAGTTGAAGGAAGTGGTTCTGTCTGAATTTCTTATCCCCCCAGCCCAGACACATGATTTATTTTGTGTATTATAGGCTAAATTAGGTTACAATGTACTTCTCCTGAATATTAGTAGAATTTTCAGTGACTTCTGCAGTAGTTTGGTAAACTTGTACAAGCTCCTCATCCAGGGTTTCTTCTTCAAGGACAGCTTCATTATACAGGGTTTCATACTCTTCCTGAGCCTCTGTGTCTTCTAATTCTCCCATTGCTAGTCTAGTTTTTGCATGTGCAATGGATTTATTATTATAATTTTTAAGCACATGTGTTTGCACTCATTATCCCAGTGCTTCTGGCTTCTGCAGTGTCTGCAGCCTCGAGCCTCCTTTTCCTCTGGAGTCACCCTTTTCGAGATGTTCCCATCATCTTTAGGGAACTTGAGTGGTGGTAGGCTAGTCGATGCCCTAGCCAAGTGTGACCATATATCATGGTGAGTTTGGGTGCTTATACCTCCTATATTGGGTATCATGCTGTGATGAGCTGATTCCATATTAGGATGATATCCTTTTTCCATGCTCATCTCCAGGTTCTGTAACCTGCATTTGACATCGTTTGGAGGGGTGAAAGGTGTATGAGCTAGCGAGTCCTCATGGTACTTTATCGCTGACTGAAACTCCACAACTGTGGAGCACTGCTAGGCATCAATGACTATGTGCCAGAATGAAGGTGTGCCAGCCATTATTTCCATTATGAGTTCACTATCTGACATCTTGTGTACTAGGCACAACAGCTCCACCTTTCAGACAAAGTACTCGCTAGGGCTCTCATGAGCATAGCTGGATTTGCGATACAATGCTCAATTCACACAAGCTTTTTGATGATCAAGCCAGGCCCTATTTATAAAGTAAGTTGCTATAGTATCTCTCGTGGTTTCCCAACTGATTGAAGCTCTTTCTATAGCTCAGCAGTAAGGAGAAAAACCACCTTTCTGCATTCCTTCACAATTGGAGAGGGATCATCTTGCTGAGTCACTTATGCACCATAGGTGAGTGGTCTGCCAAATGATTTATCTTTAATATCCGCTGAGCTAATGCATTGGGATCTCCATCCCACTCTGGAATGACATCAGCCTGCAACTTAGTGTCAAAGTGAGCTTCTATTAGTACTTTATTTATTGTAGCTGACTGTCCTCTTCCTGAATCCCCCCTTCCTGGACTACTCCCTTGACATCTGCATGGGAAACAACCTCGCACCTTGTTGCTATCACTTGGAGAATCATCTCCAGGTGATTCTGGGTCCTTGGGAGGCTGCATTTATTCCCTAGAGGGCCATGTTCACTGCGGGTGCTTAATGGCTGGTAGAGTAGGTGAGGGTGCAGGACTTTATCTGTCATCACTATATGTAGGACTCTGATTGGGAGCAACTCCAGAGAGTCTAGTGACTTGGGTAAGTGTGCTATTTTTGGATTCTGTGGTTTCTGAGATGCTAAACATCGTTTTTCTTCTCCTGTGGATGGAAGGTTGAAAAATTTCTTCAAATCCATCTGAAATAGTAAGTCCAGTTGGGTCTTGCATGTATAGAGACTCTCTGATCCTCCTTCTTCGAAGTTCTCGGTTGTTAGTGCTCAAGGTATGTCTTTGTTCATTGTTCACCTTGATTTGCTCCTCAAGCACTGGCTCTTCAAAGTCCAACATTCACCATGGTTTTGCTTTGTGTATGCGGCTCTTTTGAGTGGGTACTGGTAAGTTGTCAATTGCTTCATCAGAACTGGCTGGTTTCTGACTCTTCGCTCTGTTAAACACTTGGTCTGCATGCAATTTTCATGCATACACCTTCCATGCTGCTGTGTACCTGACACTAAAGGTCTCATGTTCCTCAGGAGTTTTGGAAAGTGAAGGCATGTAAGGAGCTACCTCATTTTCCTCAGAGGGTCTGTAAGTTCCTTTCTCTTTGGCGACAATGTCCCAGTAAAGTGCTAAAAAAATTTCAGCATCTCTCAGAAGGCAGCACATAGCATTTCTATATGGGGCAAGTCCTATACGGCATTGGTAGGCCAATTGTCTGGGAGAGTAGGCATTTGGGAGGTGTAATGTTGAGGGTTTCCAGGGTAAGTTTTCTTTTTCCCTCAATTTTCCTTAATGCAATGAGTGCTGATTCATATGTGTATGGGTCAATTCTATATCTAATTTCATTCCAACTTGTCAGTCAAACAACCTTGGGCCTTAGGAGTTTGTCGAGTAAGTATTGCTCTTCTTTGAACAGGTTTTCTGCACATGGGGAAAGGGTTCTATACCCCAGTATGTCCTTTCTGTCCAGGTATAACTCTGCTATGCACAACAACTCATTTCTTCTTTCCCAAACCTTAGGCTCTTTCTTAACTTGCTTCCTCCTTCTAGCAGTTAGGAATTCCATGTAATAAAGTTGAGTAAGAGTGGGAAGTTGGATGGGAGAACTGGCAGAGATAGGTCCCAACTCATTCCAAGGCAACAGTTTGTCTAGCAGTTCTTCTGGTGTTAAATGGAGGCTAACTGGTGATAATGTCCTTTTCACTGGTGATGTTCTTAGGGAATGGCACGGGTTGGGCCAACCCGCACGGGTCACCGGGTCGGGTGTCCTTGGGTGCGGGTGCAGGTCAGGCCGAGAGCACAACAACACGATGCACGGGACATATGCGCTGTACGCGCACGCGTATGACACGCACGCGCCGCACGTGCCGTATGCGCCGTACCGCAGGTGCGTATGACACGCACGTCCCGCACATGCACACAGACGACACACGCGTGCCGCACGCGCCGTATGCGCCGTACCCGCCGTGCGCACCGTACCCCCATACGCGCACGCGCCACATGCGTACGGGTGCGGCGCGCACCCGACACCCGTCGACCTGTGGGAAAAAACCCATAGGTTGATGGGTTCGGGTTTCCCATGGGTCGGGTGCGGGTCACCCACATTTGACCCGTGGGTGACCCGTGCCATTCCCTAGATGTTCTTCCACTAGGTGAGGAGCAGAAGATGGGTGTCTCTTACATGGTAGAGGACATCTTGGTGAACTTGAGTCCTTCATGGGGTTTGTAAATCTCAAATCAAGGGTTAGGTCAGTTTGGAGAAGGGTAGGGGTTTAGATAATAAGGAGGGGAAGATGGAGTAGAACTGTATACAGGTCTTGGAATATACCCTTCTTTTGTCAAATCCCGGAGGGACTCAGCAAGTGAAAGGGAGGTGAACCCAAGGACTGAGTCAGTTATAGATTTTGTGATGAATACTAAACCAGGGTAACTGAACAAGAATTAATCCTGTCAATTCCCAGAGCAACCACCACTGTTTTGGAACCCAAGAAGCTGTGACAAAACTTTGATATTAACCAAGGCAAGTCAAGTTCTCCAACAAGATACAGGAGGACAACAAAATACACCTGCATGGGCTATTTTGACAGAGAACCTGATTAAGAAATTATACTCTGGAGATTCACGTAATCTGTTATCACAAGAGTATTGCAATAAAGATTTTAATGAAATTTCACGTAGCCATGCAACATGTCTTTGTTGATTCTGATCCAGGTCATTTGTCCAAAGAGAATATTTAAGGGGGGTCTTGTCAGGTATCTTGTTCATTACATACAGAATTAATAGTTTAAGGATGTTAAACTATTAGTTCTAGACTGGTTTAGGTTTATTTCCACTTTTCTATTTTTTATCTGACTTTAGTTTTTAAAGGGATAGCCTGCCACTTTGGTAGCAAAAGCTAAGGTTCACTCTTTGGAATGAACCTTATTCAACAGGTCTTTGGACCCATTGTTGAGTGTGGCTTCTGGTCTTTGGACCAGTTACCTAAGCAGACTTTGGTCCACTTATAAGAGTGCTGCTGGCACTTATTTAATCCTGTGGATTGATATGGGTGAAAATGATATTTTACACTACATAACTAGCTTCTTTTATACTAATTCTAAGCCAATTATGTAATCTCCTGATAAGGCAATTCCTTCATGAAGCTTGTGGAGGTGTTTGGAAAGTATTGGAATGCCTTGGAAGCCTGTGGAGTCATTGTGTCACCATTGTATCTACTTTTACAATAAAGAAATATAATATTCCCACAACTGGTACTTTTGTGACTGGTCATGTCACGAAATATTAATATTATGTAAGTCATGCTTCTGGACTGACTGTTTATGTAATTAGTATTATATAAGTCCAGGAATTGATTGTACACTGTGGACTGAGAACTTGAGCCAGAAAATTGGAGCCACTTTCATAGGTTTGAATATTTGGTTCCATAGTTGTTGTAGCTTGCAGGTCCATACATAGATAGGCGAAAATATGCATATTTTTATGATTATCCACTGGCTCAATCTTCTTGCAAATCAAGAGTTAATTATTGAAGATATTTCACTCTTGATTGGCCTGTCCAAAAAAAATTTTGTTGCCAAGATATGGCTGGTTTAAGTGAATATTTTCATTAAAAGAGGTTTGGACTTTTCAGACTGATTAAGCTTGAAAAGATGACCAGAAATGACAGGGGCCATTCCCAATTCCCCAACAGTGGTGAACTGGTTGATCAGGTCTGCCCTGATCTGCCATCTATCTGTTGGAATAATTCAACTGGCATCTGTCCATTGGTTGCCATGTCATATTAGTCACACATGATTTGTAATTCCTCACCTGTTTGCAATGAGCCATTTCCTCTGCTCAAGCCAAACAGTTGTTCTTTCCATGGTCCTTTCTCAGCACCACCGAAATTTAATACTTTCATCTTGCTCTATTGGCATATGTTTTGTGTTTGTTGTGCCGTTTGTTGACCTAAAAATATTTTTCTCTAGTGAAACAAGGGTGTACGATTCCCGATCAGAGGGAGCTCTCAATGATTTTCATTCTATTTCCTGTTCCCAATTTCTGGTACTAAAGAAAGCATAGCATATGGAAACATAGAGATGGAAAACCAGAAAATCAATGTCTATCACATGTTTACACCTGGATTTTACTGAATAACTCACGATCAAATTTCTTCATTAAATTTTGTATAGTTTACATGGCAGAACAATTCATATCCTAGCTTAATGTAAACAGATAGTCATGTCATTCCGATCCTTCCATGATTGGCTTGGCTGTGCATGACTGAAGACAGCATAGTATAGTATTGTCGTTAGATTATTAGAGTTTGTGAGATAAGCAGTATTTTTGCTATATCTACCAAATAAAGCCCTCTGTTGAAAAATGAGCAATTTTACTCTGGTGATATGTCAAAATTACAACAGAAGACTGCCAGATTGATTTTTCACAAATATCAGATATGATGCAGGGTTTCAAACCTTTAGACAAGGAATTTTAGATTAACTTTCCAAGAACTTCAGGATGGCAAACTAAACTGGCTCATAAAATTTGCCTGCCCAAATTAAGTCATGATATGCTTTGTCTACAAAATGGAATTTGGTTGCTAGAAGTAGCTCATTGAATCAATCTCTAACCCTGATATGCACTGGGTGTTATTGTTTCCCTCTAAATTCAACAGATGATTAGATTAAATATTTTGGGAAAGATTACAAGAGGAACCCACATGAATAATAGAATACTTCAAGCAGGGGGTTTCCATAATGGTTTTAAAAACATTTAACAATCCTTGAAGGTAGATGTCAAGGCATGAGGGATTCTGTTATGGCCCATGCCACCAATAAACCCACATTAATCCCCACAACCACCTGCACCGTTTCCGGGACCTTTCTGATCGATCCAAACCCAAACAATCATTTTCTGACCCCATTGTACCAACCCGAGGCTCCATAATCCCAAACCTCTGAGATTCCGAGACCAAGGTTCTGCTCTTTTGATAAAAGATACACAGGATCACTGCATACCTCACTCCCTTGTTCTTCGTTCTGTATTAGCCCCTTGTACCCTTTCCTCCCCTTGTCTTTACTCAGCAAAAGATAGTACAAAGACTAGATACATGTATATAAGACACCAGTTGACTGGACTATTTGCCAGTATGAATATCGACTTAATTCTGCGTTGCTGTTTCCGATTCAGTTCTGGTAAACTTTCTGACTTTCCGAAATTAGGGACAGACAATCGAGGAGGGTGCAACACATAAGTTGAAGCCAAGTCCCTGTGACTCTGAACCGCTCGAGTGACTAGTCAATTCACCTAATACTGCAAACAGCCCTAGACCCCCGGTGCTCCCATCTTTCTGTCTTTCCATTTGCCCACAAACCGCGATCGCTAGCCCACCTGCCTCCAAAGCACGAACCCTCTCTTGGGATCCATTTGGAACCCCCAGAACCCCTTCCGGAAGTACCTAGCTAAGCGCCGATATACGGATTTAACAGATTCCCAGAAGACATTCAGACTGAAATAATTTAAACTATTCCCAGTAGGCAAATGTTGGTTTTGCCATCAGTAAGTGGTTGTACCTTTTCTAGAAGGTCTATATGATGAGCTATGGCAATTCTGATTTCCTGATTGGCCCAAACTGTCAAATACCATCAAGATAAGAGAATGAAAAAAGCAATACCATAGCTGTCTCAGCCATCACTTGTGAAACACCGGCAGGCAACTTGAGAGTTAGATTGGGAATAATTAATGCAATGTCATGCGCAAGGCATGACAGACTCAGTACCTTCATGAGGCCTATTGAGGCTAAAATCACCACTTTCTCAGTTGCAAGATTGGGTAATGTTACAGAAAACCTGAAACAATTCCTCCTTCCTTCACATGGATTGAAGTCAGAAAGGTTCTGAACCAAAAACAGGGGTGATTGACAAGGGAGTACCCTGGTAAGATAGATAGACTGAAATACATTCTCAGTCTCTTAGAAAGAGCCCAATTTGAAAGGAGCTAAAACTATCTGAAATACAATCTAAAAGAATAGTTAATAATACTCACACAATTACTGTAAGATCTTCCCTGCAACTAATACTCTCTAATATTATCATAATCAAGTTCCTGTCCTTATAAGAATTCAGAAAGATAGTATAGACTAGACTAGACTAGAAAATATATGACTTATTTTTTAAATTCACCAGAATATATACCAGATTTAGCAATAAGTTACTTATTTGCAAGATATAGCAGTCTTTCCTTGCTGGTAGCTTATGATCTTATGATCAGATTAATATCATTATTGCAACCATTGGATATTTGTACAAGGTAGGTCAGACTTGTAAACTGTAAGTCAGTCTTATAGTTTATGCAGTACTCTGAAATTGCACTTGACTCATCTATACACTTATCAGACTATATCAGACTTATATATATTATAGTAGTCTTGTAGTTCTTGTATGAGTATATATGTACTAACAAGACTGAGGCAATTTTGCTAATGTGTATAAGGTAAATCAGTCTTGTAGCTTATGCAGTAATCTGAAAATAACTGTATAAAATGTAGGAATAAGCTTTGACTTATATCTCAGTCTGTTGGAAAAGAGCTGAGGTCACAGAGTCACATCACTGTGAAATATAATGGTAAATTCAAACTTCACAGGGGCCTGTTTGCCAGGGATGGGAGGAAGAGATATATGGGCTGAACATCAAATCTTAACACTCCCCCTCACTCCAAATTGTCTATTCCATCCCCAATAGCTTGATACATTGGCTGCTTTTAAAATAGCTCTTCTAGCAGTTGAAAAATAAAAGTATTGGATGAGTTTTTAATGGCACTGAAAAGCCATAGTGGTGTAGAAAGGTTGGAGTAGGTAGGGAAGGTTAAGTGAGCTTCGAGGGTGATTGGCAAAGATGACAAAGAAAATTTGATATAGAGTACAGGTTCCTATGATCTGTCTCAAGGTTTTTTTTTTGCATCATATATTTGAACATGGCAGTGCCTGGTCATAGGAACCTCACCCCTGCATTAGGTGCAATTATGAACCCACAGTAGCCTATAAAGATATCAGGCACAGCTCTAAAGTTGAATGGCAGTGTGAACAACTCAGCAAATTTTTTTCAGAAAAAGGGTATCCACATTAAGATAGATGAGGCTTTTGATCCTGATCTTGTCTAGGATCCATATGTTGAGTTTTGTGTACTGGTAGATATACTAGTAGTGTATACCCTTGCTACCATGCAGGGATGGAAGGAAGGATGTGGGATGTAATGTCTAGCTAGTAGAGAATAGCATGGGTTACACCAACTCACATAGGTCTCTGGGTCAGGTGTCCTTGGGTTTGGGTGCAGGTCAAGCTGAGAGCACCTGCAACCTGGGCCCAACCCATAGTATCAACTATGTATGTGTGTACATGCACGTATATGACATGCACCCAGGGACTCACTCAAGATGCAATACTTACTATTTTCAGGCACCGGTACTACCAACAATACATGGGCCGAGTACTATAGTAATAGTGCTGACTTTATGATGCTAGTGGGAAGCAGCCAAGTCCTGCAGGCCGGTCATAGTGGCTTGGCTTCAATGTGCTTGTGTGTTGCACCCTACTTTCCGTGCGTGCCACTGATTTGGGACAGAAGAGATACCCAGGAGAGTGCTGAGAGTGTCAGCCTGAGTAAAGGACTTTAGACAGGAGAAGGGAGGACAAGAAGACATAAACCTAGTTGATTTCCAGAATGAAGAACCATCTACATACATTCACTACTTATATAGGTTAAGAAGCGAGATGTGGAATGGGGTGGCACAAGGAATGGAGAACAATAAGGTATGAAGAATCATGTGGAGGTATTGTCCACAATGATCAAGAATAGAACAAGGAATATGGACGAGAATAGAACAATGAAAACAAGATAATAGAAATGTGGCCAAGAATAGAATAATAGAGGGTGACCGAATATAAAACAATAGTGTCATGGCCGAGGATAAAACAATAAGGAAATGTCCTGAGGTGGAATGGGATGAGAATACAGGATAGACAGGGTGGGATTAATGGATAATGAGTGAAGGACAAGTGGATGATGGATAGAAATGGGGAATGTGGATAGTTAGTGTGCCAAGCTGAGACCAACATACCAAGTGACTTGTATGCAGTTTGGTCACTTGTGTGTGGAAATAGACTGATTGTCTGGCCAGCACTGCCGAGTTACCGATACCTGGTATGTGTACCTGACAACTGTGTGGTTACCATCTCAAGGACCTAGTACTATTGGATCAATACATGTTGCTCATATCATGATTAGATTGTCCAGCCTCAGCAGTTGGTATTCCTGTCATCTCTTCACTGGCTCTCAACAAGACAAAATCTCATAAAGACCTCTGGTCACAAATCGACCATTCAATTGATTCATACTTTGCCCATGGAGACTTGACTTTACAGAACATTGAGAATCTCAACTCCCAAATATAGATAAATATAGTGTTACAGGGTCACTCTTTCATCAAGAGTTGGACTCCCTGATGGATTTCACACCAGCATTTTGATCTGATACCTTTTTTTCAGGTTCAAAGATAGGCTTATGATGTCATATGTGTGTGCATGTGGCAATGCATGTTGTATGTGCACATGTCATAGTAGATGGTTGATGGTGACCTGTGACTCTATGTAGACTTTCATGGTCTAAACAGAATAACAAAAAAGGACCAATTGTCAAGTACACATACCAAGATCCCAGTAATTTGGCAGTGCCAACCGAGCAGTCACCCTACATCCATGTACAAGTGTCCATGCCACATGCAAGTCACTTGGTACAACGGCCTTGGCTCGGCACATCCACCATCCACATTCCTTGCCCTCACCCCTCACTCACGTTACCTCAATCACCATCCATTAATCCCACCCCATCTGCTTCTTAATCCTTGACCCGCCTTACCTCAGGACTTCTTGTCCTTGTTTTATCCTTGGCCGCAACCATTGTTTTATAGTCGAGCATTCTCTATTGTCCTATCCTTGGCCACATTCCTATTATTCTATGTTTTATTATTCTATCCCTGTTTACATTTCTTCATTCTAATTTTACTCATTGTGGACAATACTCCCACATGCTCTGCATACCTTATTGTTCCACATTCCTTATCCCACATGTCGCTCCTTAAACCTATATAAGTAGGGCATGCATGTACATACTTCCTCATTCTGGGTATTGACTAGGCTTAGGCCCCTTACCTTCTCCTTCCTCTGCTAAGTCCTCTACTTGGGCCGGCACTTCAGTACCCCCTGAGTACTCACTCTGTCCCAAATTGGTTGCACACATGGCAAGTAGGGTGTAACGCATGAGTACGTTGAAGTCAATGCCACTACTCCTGGCCTGCAGGACTTGGCCATTCCCCGTCCAACCTCTCAGCATTCCTGAAGCTTGACACCAATATCCACTTCCACTTATTTCTGATCTCTTAGATGCTCCAAAGAAGGCTTGCATTTACACAAAAATTGATCTATGACATGCTTACCACCTTGTTTGAATTGCCGAAGGGGACAAATGGAAGACAGCTTTTAGGGTGTGCTATGGGTCCTTTGAATGGCTTGTCATGCCATTTGGTTTATCTAATGCCCCTGCAGCTTTTCAGTGTTTCATGAATGACATATTCAGGGACCTTTTAGACAACTGCACCATCATCTATTTGCATGACATCCTCATTTATTCTAATGATGAGTCCTCACATATCGAACACATCTGTGAAGTTCTATGGCAATTATGCAAACACAACCTATATTCTCGAGAAGACAAATGCTCTTTCCACCAAATACCTTGGATATATCCTATCACCTGATGGCCTTATGATGGCAGAAGACAAAGTCAAATGCATCACACAATGGCCCAAGCCACAAAAAGTCAAAGACATCCTATCATTGCTGGGATTTGCGAACTTCTACAGATGATTCATTAACAACTACTCTGTTATTACAACTCCTCTTACTTGACTTACTCGAAAGGGTCTACCCTGAAACTGGACCAAGGAGTCTAGAGATGCATTCAATAAGCTGAAACTGGCATTCACATCTGCACCTATTTTAACTCATTGGACACCTGACTGCCCCTTGATTGTGGACACAGATATGTCAGATTATGCTTTAGCAGCTATACTCTCTCAGCACACCTCAGATGGAGACCTCATCCAATTGCTTTTCATTCCCAAACTTTCAATTCCCCCAAACTCAACTATGACATTCATGACAAAGAACTGCTCATGATTTTCAAAGCTTTTGAAAAGTGGCATTACTACTTGGAAGGTTCCACCAAGCCCATCAACATCATCACCGATCATAAAACTTAGAGTACTTTTGTACTACAAAGTTGTTGACTAGATGTCAAGCTAGGTGGTCGGAATACCTTTTCCAATTGAACCTCTTCATTCATTTCAGACCCAGTCATTTGGGCACTAAGCCTGATTTGCTTACTAGACAGTGGGATGTCTACCTTAAAGAAGGGATAAGTAGGGAATGGCACGGGTCACCCATGGGTCAAATGTGGGTGACCCGCACCCGACCCATGGGAAACCCGAACCCGTCAACCCATGGGTTTTTTCCCACGGGTGGACGGGTCTCGGGTGCGTGCTGCACCCGCACGCAATACATTGCGTACGTGGCGGCGTGTACGCGGCGGCACGTACGTCGCGTTCGTCATGGCGCATGCGCATACGTCGCGTATGTGGCAGCGCATACATCGCGTTCGTCACGGCGCATGTGCATACGTCGCGTACGTGGCGGCGCGTGTGCGTACGGGCGTTGCGTACGTCGCGTTTGTCGCAGTGCGTGCACATACGTTGCATACGTGGCGTTCGTCACGGCGCGTACATCACGTTCGTCATGGCGCGTGCGCATATGTCGTGTATGTCGCGTTCGTCACGGCGCGTGCGCATACGTCGCGTACATTGCGTATGTGGCGGTGCATGCACGTAATGGGCATTGCGTATGTCACGGCACATGCGCGTACGTCGTGTTTGTGGCGTCGCGTGCGCGTACGGCGCGTTCGTCGCGTTCGTCGCGTTCGTGTCGGAGTTGACGCCCCGGGTTGGGCCCGGGTCACGGGTGCTCGCGGCTTGACCCACACCCACACCCAAGGACACCTGACCTGGTGACCCGTGCATTTCCCTAGGGATAAGCAACTATACCATTAATTTCCAGAACCTTTGACCCATCTTCTCTAGCCATTCTAGTCATTGGCGATTGCTTTGCCAAACAGTCAATCTTTATTCTCACATCTGATACAATCACTTCAGCTCAACTTGCAGAGCTCTTCATCCTTCACGTATTCTCCAAACACAGCATTCCTTCTTACATTACTTTAGATAGAGGCTTAGAATTTATGTCAGACTTCTGGCACTCTCTCAGGAATGCTGTCAAGCTTTGGGAATGCCGAAAGGTTGGATGGACAATGGCCAAGTCCTGCAGGCCAGGAGTAGTGGCATTGACTTCAACGTACTCATGCGTTACACCCTACTTGCCATGTGTGCAACCAATTTGGGACAGAGTGAGTACTCGGGGGGTACTGAAGTGCCGGCCCAAGTAGAGGACTTAGCAGAGGAGGAGAAGGTAGAAGGGCCTAAGCCTAGTCAATACCCAGAATGAGGAAGTATGTACATGCATGTCCTACTTATATAGGTTCAAGAGGTGATGTGTGGAATAAGGAATGTGGGACAATAAGGTATGCAGAGCATATGGGAGTATTGTCCACCGTGAGTATAATTAGAATGAAGAAATGTAACTGGGGATAGAACAATAGATTAGAATAATAGGAATGTGGCCAAGGATAGGACAATAAGAGATGCCCGACTATAAAACAATGGTTGCGACCGAAGATAAAACAAGGACAGGAAGTCCTGAGGTGAGGCAGATCAAGGAATGAGGAGTAGGCGGGGTGGGATTAATGGATGGTGAGTTGCATAGAGTATGCGAGGGGTAATATGTAAGGAATGTGGGTGGTGGATGTGCCAAGCCAAGACCGGCATACCAAGTGAAGTACGTGCGGTGCGGACACTCAGGCATGGACATAGTCTGATGTATGTGGTTGGCACAGCTAAATTACTGGACACTCAGTATATATACTTGACAGTATCCCCCCCTTAGCGGCTGAACCCATGAAGCCGGTAGTCAGAGATTGAATATTAGGGTTTGGGACACCTAAACATGATGTCACACGAAGGTTTGGGTATAGCATTCAGATGTGCTCTTCTTCCCTTATCAAAACTCACACAACCCAATCAACAAAAATGGGCTATGAAACTGACGAAGACAAGAAGCGGATGGCCAAGATAGAGGAACAGTGGGCCAAGCAACAATGTGACCATGAGGCAGCAGAAACTGCTTGGTCTGCCGAAGATGCAGCAAAAGCCGATGCCGAGACGAAGAAGGTGGAGGAAGAGGAAGCCAAGGAGAAATGGAAAGAGGATGAAGAAGCCATGGTCAAGGCAAAAGTGATGATCAAGTTGGTCAAAGAGAGGGAAGTAGAGGTGGCTGCAAAGGAAGTGGCCAAGAAGGTTGCAATGGAAACAACTGAGCAGGCTGTTAGTGACACAGCTGAACAGACTGGGGCTGTGGGAAACCAGGTAACAGATGAGGGGTCAGGACGTCAGGTGGAGTGTCAACAGGATGAGACGGTTGCTCGGATGGGGGTGCAGGTCCTAGAGCAGATGAGTGTTTGGGGATCCCCAGAACATATCCTAGACCTTGAGATGACAACCCAAGAACAGGGTGCAGACAATGCAAGGACTCCTGAAGTGTTGGGAGTGCCGAGGGTTCAGGTATGGAAGAGGGGTAGGAGTATGGAGGCAGGGCCCAGTAAAGGGCCAAGTAAGAGAGGGTGGGGAAAGAGTGAGAGGCCAAGAGGGGCCCAGGTGAGTAGTAATTGGCTACTCCTGCATTTATTTCTGACTTGTTTTGATAGCACAAGGACCAACCAACCTGGGAGTGGTCCCCATCTCTACGTCCACCTTGCAAGACATGTGAGGGATGTTGGGATGACTGTGAGGTACCGAGGATAGGGGCCACATGTGGTTGTTGCAACGCGCGGAAGGTCGGATGCTCCTTGGAAGCCCCTCGGCAATGGAAAGCCAAGAGCCGTGAGGAGATCAAGTCAGAGAGTGGGGAGGAGAAGATGGAGGAGGAGGACAAGGAAGTGGAGGAGCCACCACAGAAGAGGCTGAAGCAGGCCTGCACTATGCAGCCAAGCAGGAGGACACCCATGGTCCAAGTCCCATGGGCCAAGCCAATGGGAGGAAGGCAGGTGGTGGAGCTGCTGGAGGCACTCCTAATGGGTCAGGAGAGAATGATTAGGATCATACTGCTTATGGTAGAGAGGGATCTGAGAGGTTCCAAGGATGTGGGAGATTTGGGACAGGAGGAGGATGAGTTGAAAAATGATGAGAATCCTCAGATAGATGTGGAGGGAGGGAAAGGGAAAGGGAAGCAGAGGGAGGAAGATGAGGATATGGGGAATGAAGATGAGGCTTGAAGTAGTCTCTACTTTAATAAATGGATTTTTTTTTTGGCTGAAAGAAAAATAAAAGTAAAAAGTATATGAGGGGAAAAGTAAGTCAGGCAGACCGATATGTTCAGCCTTCCCAGCTGTGATAAATGAGAGGGAAGAGAGGTTGGAATGGATTCGGGATGATGTAGGGGTGAGACTGAGAGAAGGGAGAAAGTGAGGGATGGGACAGAGAGTGGAGATGGGTGATCGGAGGGTTTTTTTTGGAAGAAGGATGTCTTTGGGAGGGGAGATTACGTAGTTTGAAGTATATCTAGCTACACCACGGTTCTGGCACAAGCTGAAATTAAGCTTGCCGAATGGATAGATCTGCGACCTGAATTCAATCTTGGCAAAGATTTTTTCAAGGTTTTTTCAAGGTACTTAGACGTTATTAAATAAGCCTTTATCCATGCCTACCTTGAAAAAACCTTGAGCCGTAAGATTAATTTGAGCTGAATACCCAAGGCATTGTTAATCTAATATCCAGGTTAAATTTTCCATTAGACAATCTTGTGTCAGACTTTTGTCAAGGTAGTATAATGAGTTTTTCTATCAGTAATTCTTGCGGCTACCCAGCAGTTTTTTCATATTGAATTGAATGTTCAGATAATCCAAACCATCCTATTACCAAAGCATATTGAAATGTAATATAATATCATGACAAGCCGATAAAAGATCCACTATCTCCTTTTACTATTCCTCATCATCCATGCCATCATCTGATCGTACAAAAACTGTGACAGCTTCCCCCCATATGTGTTGATCAGTCTCTGTCTGAGTTGCTGTGGGCAAGACATCATGCAGCAA
>QLPI01052064.1:0-13626 GCA_003314275.1 Chroogomphus rutilus
GGGTGGTGGTGCCCATGGTGGTGTCCAGGGTGGTCACCGTGTAAGTGCCGGTGGTGGGCCTGGAGGTGCCGCGGGTGGACGGGTTAGACGCTGCCGAACTCTTCGTGATAGAGGCCGCCATGAGCAATAGCGTGGGAGGCGAGCCCATGCGAGGAGAGACTATGCGGGTGCGAGCGAATGTGTACTGGGGTCACGTCTTGTGGGGACAGGTCGTGGGGAGAGGGCTCGTACTGGCCCCCGCGAGTGCGGCGCTTCTTTTTTCTGTTTTGGGGTCACATCGGTAGACGTAGTTGGGATACTTGACTTTGAACATGTCCTTGAGTTTCTTTTTCTGTTCGAAGTAAAACTGCTTCTCGGACTGGGGAACGGTAAGTGGGAGAAAAGAGAGTATATTCGCTGCACAACGCACCATTGGCATAGTTTGTCACTCCTTGGACATTATCTTGGATATGTCAGCATTGGACATCATTCGGTTTTGTTCCGTAACTGCCATGCGACGACGACGCAAGAAGATCAGGAACGACGGGTTCACGAGGTGTTTCGGCTTGCCGGCCGCTTTGAAGCCTTGGGAACGGAGGAAGTCGAATTCGTCTACGATAGGTGAGAATTGAGCGTAGGAAAGAAGAGGGTCCACACCATCGGCAAGCTGTCCTGGAAAGTTGTACGAGGGAAGGTCGAGGTGACGAGCGGGTGGCGCACGGTTCTCGCCGTGGTGTGGTGGTGAAGGACCCACCCTCTGCAGGGGGGATGGTGATAGAGGCATGATGGCAGGAAGAGAAGGGAGGGAGGGAATCCCCGGACACATGCTCGTTTGACACAAAGTCCCAGACACAGTGTAACACTCCTCAGTCTGGTAAATCCATTTTTTGGGTGACGTTCGCTTCCAATGAAGTCGACGGTTGGTGCCCGGTGAGCAGGGTCAAGTATCCCCGAGGAGCCCAGGTCGTGTATGACTCTACTCAGAGGAGCAAGGTGACGATTCGAGTGAGGTGTATTTGGAGCGAAGGATGGACGGAAAGAGGGACGCTCGAAGAAGCCAAGTCGTGTACGACATTCCTCAAAACTTAAAGTTGTTGTTTGAGTGATCTTCACTGAGCGGTACAGTTAGCCCTTCTCCTATTAAGTACTTCCACTTCATTCAATAGCTGTTAGTACCTGTTGATAGCGTTGGGTACTCCAAAAGTTGACATCGAGTCCATCCAGTCCAGAACAGTGAACCTCGCGCCCGGACAGCGACTACAACTCGTCGCCGTCTGCCGTCATGTCGATCATGTCGACATCCTGGGCCTCATACGACCACCAATAGTCGTTGATGTCTGTCTCGTCGCTTTGCGTCTGGTCATCGGAAGACAAGGGTGAATAGGTCCATTGGTGGTCAACATCCATCGCATCGATGTCGACATCCATCACATCGCTGTCGACATCCATCACGTCGTTGTGGAGGCACGAGCCTATTATAGGGAGGGGGATGGGCCAGTGTGACGGTGAGGGAAGGCGTAATGCTGATGGGAGGCTGCTAGGCTCTGGGTGCGCCCCAAGACCCGTTGCAGGAGTGGTGGAGGCGGTAGCTGTTTTCTCTGCCTATACATAATAAAACGGGGGTGAACAAGTGCCAGAAGTGTTCTAATAGTAAACTGTGCCTCTTCACTTGTATTTGAACTTATTCTCAGCCTTGAGAATTCAAGCATGAGCACCTCTAAGTAAGAACATTGGACTATCGGCGAGCTCGCAGAAAGTTCGCCACGAACGGAGTCCCGGGGTGCCTGAACAATCCAGAACATATAAGGTTCAAGGAGAGAGTGAAAGACACTGAAGTGACGAACATTACCCTCCTTCTCTTGGTCAACCACTTCACCCGCAAAGTCACCTTCATTTGAATTGTCTGGTGTAGACCGTGTCTCTCCTTCGTTCCCAAAGTTGTCGTCACGATGGCGCGGCTTTTTATGGGCACCCAACTCGCCCTCCGTCTCCTCAAGGATTTGGGCCAGAGTGATCTTATTGGGGGAGTGGACGGTCACGCTGATCTTGTCGATAACATCAGGTGCTGTGGCTGCAGTGAAAGGCGATGTTGAGCCGCTGGGTGTATCCGGACGCACAGAGGGTTCGTGTTGGATCCGATGGCTGTTGGAGAGTGTTGTGGTTGACACATCGCCGAGGGTAGAAAGGATTTTTGGGTTGGCGTATGAAGAGGAGGGTTTGAAAGAGGGGCGTCAGGGGGGAGCGCGTATTGAAATAAGTCATAATTTATTACCCAGCTCGCTTATATTGCCTGAATGTGACTTACGAGCGGCCTGTACCATGCTTGGTGTTGAATAATCCGTGGGGCTCTGCTCTGAACTTGAGCAGCCAATCGTCGAGCTTAGGTTAGTTGCATTTAAAGACGACGACGAGGGCTGCGATGGATAGCGTCAACAACCAACATCTCTGGCAGTCCAAGATAAGTACGCACCAGACAATGCGCTGTGTCTATCGTCCATGCGTTTTCTCCAAGACCTTTCTCATCGCCGTCCTGCATCAAATGAGTTTTTTGGAACAGTTGCAGGGAGATGGTGGTGGTGGTCATGACCTACCCTGGGGCCTAGACCCGTGCTGTAGGCATCCACAGGGAGTACGTCGTGTGGTATAGTAGGGACGGCCGGATATGAGATTTTGTATGAAGTTGTCCCCCAAGCGGGAAATACCTGTGCCTTCACTTTCAGCAGAGGGAAGGTTTTCTATGCATTTTTGGTTAACAAGTCGAAAGCACAATGCATGAAAACGCATTCGGAAGGTGTTACTCACTGTCAGCTTCGTCGGGTTGCTCTCCTCGGCCTGGGCCGTGACCTTGATGACGGTGCTTATTAAGGTTTCAAACACAAAAGGACGGACTTAGTAGTACTCGCCTTGTTATAATCTGGTAGGAGAGGGGAAAATAACTCTGCGAATTGCATTTCAAGGAGGTAGTGGGGAAGAAGAAAATTTATTTGAATTCGGCAGAGCTCGGCAGGATTTTATAGGCGGGAATTTCGGGGAACAGCCTAAAGTCTTGCTTTGTGTAGTGAGGTAGATCCGTTTAACTGAGACAGACTTGGACCCAAAGTATTTAAATTGTAACCGAGCGAGATCAGAACAGGTTTGATTTGTTGAGACGAGAGAAAGAGGAGACAGGGGATTGGGGGAGAATCAGGAGGAGATATAGAGTCGGGAGCACAGGAAGGTGCACATGTAGAAACATGGACTTAGAGATTACCATTCAGAGCCCCGGAACGAACTAAAAGTATCATTACATTCATACAAAGTACATACAGAACACCGCCCTCACATGTAGACACGGCGGATCGAGACACGGCGGCCTACACGCTAGGCGCCCATAGAAAAGAGATGCGCATGGGACGAGAATGAGACACACGCACCCGGAATAGAGTATACGGGGCGGAAATAGGGCATAGAGTACATGGGGACACAGGGACGTGTCACTCACGGGATAGGAAACAAGAGAAGACATATTTGGGCGCATATTTGCAGGTGACACGCACTCACCAGCAGAGAAACGGGGCTCGATACCAAAGATAGAGTGGAGGGCACTGCAAGAAGCAGCAAGCAGTATTTTCACATTGAATACGACCATGCGGACAGGGCGGACAGAAATAGATTAGAGGAGCGGTGACCCACATCAGGTCGACCGCATATAGACACTGTCCCAGGGTAGTTACGGTGGTCATTATATTCAGGACTCGGAATCTCTATAAGAGATAGATAGATAGAGAATAATAAACTAGTCTCGCACTCAAAGAACACTGTTTATCGTCGTAATCGATGAACTCTGGATCGCTCGTGTCATTATACCGGGCTATCAGCTTTATTGTCGTCACTCACGTCCCTGGACCCAATGGGAACACTATATTGAGTTTACTACGATTTAACTGCGATTTTACTCGCACTTTCTATAGAGACTATCATTATCAGGCAGTCACTTGGCCCCCTGCATATTCATAGATACAGTCACGTGACCCCGAGCCATATCGGGCTAGATCCATCAGGGCAATACTATTGTTGTCTGGACACACTGGGAATAATTCCCGATACGTATCACATCACACTCACACTGGTACTATACGTTGACAAGTACCAGACTCGTTCACAAACGACTGTCACTCATTCCTGCACCCCCGTAGCCACCTCCCTGGGTCGGCGCTTAGTCAAACCTAAAAGCTTCGTATCGCGTGGAGGGCTACCTACGGTGGAATATAATATATTCCAAACATACTTATTAGATAGTTATCACAAACAACTATCTACCTAAATAACCCATCCCCATAGTCACCCGAGACATACACCTAGATGATTCTCCCTCGAGTACCGATGGCATTCAGACATTAATACCTCATCAGATGCGCTGAGAATAATACAAGAGGCAAAAATGACCCAAAGCCCAGAGATCTTGGTTATGGATATCTGATATGATAAATGTCCCTACTATTGTAACTAGAGAATGAGTATTTTTTTGTGTTATCTATGTATATGCAGCCTCAGCCTCAATGCCATGCCATTTGATGTCATGTAAGTGCTGGCTGGAGGAGCCAGCAACTGATGAACAAAGCATTGTAGATGCTATGGGAAGTATGACAGTAGTGGCAATGCAAGAAACTGTTAAAATATAAGGACTGAAATACTATCTCAGTCTTTTGGAAAAGAGCCCATATTAGTAGTAGCTAGCTACCTGAAATACTATCTAAAAGAATAGTTAACAATTGAATGAAATATGAGAATAAACTTGAACTCATACCTCAGTCTCTTGGAAAAGAGCTGAGGTCACATAGTCATAACAATATAATGGCAAATTAAAACTCCTACCAAAGGGATGATAATGAATCAACCTGACTCCCCCTCTCTAATACCACAAGGTCCTGATTGCCAGGGATAAGGGGAAGAGATGTTTGGGCTGAATGTCAAATCCTTAACAGAAAAAGTGTCAGCACAATATAAAACACCTAAGAAATAATCAGCCTGATTGGTGGATATCGCACTTAGGCATCAAAAACATGGGTCAATGTAGAACCATGAGTGTGAGCCTTATTTATTCTGTTGTCTCTACTTAGACTTTATATTAATTTCTACATACTGCAAGAAAATGAAATCTATGTGGGAACAATATCTGTATGCAGTGAACCCGATATGGGTCACTGCTTTCTGATCTTTTGATACTGGCTGTTATGAAGAAAATGTGAATAAGTTTTTTATGTATTTTCTTTGTGAGTAGCAATAAATATTGAGAGCTTGTGGATCAGTCCCATGGGACCTCATGAGAAAAATGACAGATGGAGTATTTATTTCGTCCATATCTAAGTCAGACAATGACCAGGCTTGAAATGTATTGTTTCTGCTGGTGGCTGTGACTTGAGTTATACAAATGCACTGTTATTTATGTACAACTTCCTCAGTGAACTTGGTCAGTAACTCCTATATAGAGAATCCCCCTAACTGTGAGAGATGTATATTGGTGATAAGAACTGGTGACCATTTTTTATTTGATATTGAGTAAGATTCCATCCTGTCATGGGATCCAGACTCTCTGTTATACCCACCATTGTATGTATCCCTGAAACCATATGTTTGGCCCTTGATTGGTAATGACATGAACTACCTCCATTTGGTATCAATCAGTCATGGGTTGTGTCAAGATTCGGTGACGCCGAGATATTGGTTAAGTCCTGCAAACTGTTACGAGGTGGCTAGGCTTCAACGTGCTCTTGCGTTGCGCCCTGCTCTTCCGTGTGTGCCACTAATTTGGATAGCAAGAGGAACCTTGAGGGGATGCCGAGGGCGTCGGCTCGAGCGAAGGACTTTAGAAATAGAGAGCGGACAAAGGGGTGCGAATCAATTGATATTCTGAGTGAAGAACTATCTACATACATCCCGCTACTTTTATAGTTAAGAAGCAAGATGTGGAACAGGGTGGCGTAAGGAATGGAAACAATAAGGTATGAGGCAACCACATGGAGGCATTGTCCACAGTGATCAGAAATAGAATAAGGAATGTAGGCGGTGTTAGAATAATACAGTATGGCTGAAAATAAGATAATGAAATGGTGGGCGGGAAAAGAACAATAGGACGGCCTAAGATAAAACAATGGCAATGGCCAGGACAATGAGTGGCCGTCATGTTGTTTGAGGGAAACGGGTAAAGGAGTGGATAGGGGGTGAAGGAAACAATGAAAGGGGGTGTACGAGGGGAGTGGTCCATACGATGTACCGGATGTGCCGAGCCGAGGCTGCGCGGTGGTGCGAGATAATGCAGGTGAGGGCCGGTTGGTCGGTATTCCCGAGTGAGTCGGTACTCGGTGTTGCGGGCTTGACAGGTTGTTAGTTAGCTCCAAATTGAATAGGTGTTGTAGTATGGAGATGTCGGAATTTATCTGTGGGCCTGTACCAGTTTGTTAGGTACACATATGTGTCTCCCCTATAAGCAATCTCCCCCTATGTCACTACTTTGTATCTCCCTCTCCCTAGTCTATCTCTGAGAAACATGGAGATAAAGAAATGTACTACATGGTGGTAATTTTGGAACAATAAAAGAGAAATGGGAACTACAAACAGTTGATGCAACATGTTACAGGCAGAATACATTTATTTATACAAATATCAATTTCTCAATAGCATGATCTTAGCTTTGCTGTTCTATGATGGCTCGCCAATCCAATCCTTTCTTGCCTGCCCTGTCCTTCCGCCTGCTTCATCTGCCAAATTCTCCGTCGTCAAACCCATTGACCTTGGCCATGGTTACAACTGCTACAGGGGTGAACCCCACTAGCTCCACCTTTTGTCTGCTATCAAAGCCTTCGATCTCGGCTCTGCTGTTTATACCATTGCTCTTGCGATTCTTTCTCCAGTAAGCTCGACCATGACTCGGTCATATCTACATGGTCATAGACTACAGAGTACAGGTTCTGTTTCTGACATTCCTTTGTTTCTTTCTGCTCGCTCTGTCCTGTTGTCTACTATCTACACCACTTGATCTCTGCTCTGATTCTATTCGAACTTCCACAGATTGATCTCCTAGCACACTCACTGCCTGTGACTGCTCCCTCTACCTGTTTCTCAAACCTACCCACCTTGCTCCAAGTCGGACCATATGATCTGTTTTACTCTGTTGAGAATATCATTGGTTTTTCATACAGCTCTCTTTCCCTCTGTTAATTGCTCCTCTGCCTTTGACATCATTTGACTGGGATTTGCTCATGGTGCTATGAATCTTTGTAATTATGCTCTTGGTGGCGAGCCGTGATTTTTCATTTTTATTTCCTTTATGCTGGTTCTTCTCTCCTTGTCTGATTTTCTTGTTTTCTTCTCCGTTTGGCTTGTCTGCTACTGACACCACTTTACTCGCCTCTGCTGTTTCTGTTATCACGCCCACAGACCCGTAGACCTTGTTGCTAATCTGCTTTTACGTTGTTGAGGCAATAGCTTCTTATATGCTCCCTCTGTCCTCTTCTCTGATGATAGATCTTGTTTAAGTGAGACCCTCCACTCTTGATTTTCTCAGTCACTGAACTCCCTTACAGTGTGAAATTTACCTTGCGGACGGCTTCGTAAAATTCCAACGAAAAAGGTAGGTCACAATATTCTGATTCACCAAGTACCCAAAGGCCACAGTGCAAACAGGGACCAAAACCCTTACAGGTTGACTCTCCCATATTACACGGATACCTGTCCTTCCCTTCAAAAAAAAAAGGTATGTCTAGACATTCTAAATTTTAGTATAAATGTTGATACTTTTACAGAGGGAATGTTTTATTTCGCGATCCTCCCTTTCCTTTCATTCAAGAACTACCTCTCAAGCATCTATCTCCATGTGTTTCTCGTCCTGCTGCCTCTCGAAGTTAGCACCCCCGCCTGCATTCACCTGGGAACATTTTTTGCTTAAATTTCTGCACTTTGCTAAAAGAAGCACTGCTGTGTTTTCTCCCTGATTTCTCGGTGCTTTTATGACTTGTCCCATTTACTCTGGGCTTAACATCCTGGATCATTCCAAACAGACTGGTTCTTTGTGTTGACTCACATCTTGCTTGATTGACTGATAGCTCATTGCTCTTGTTCAATAGATGTTCTCTTCTACCGGCAACACTTCTAATGCCAAGCATGAGATCTCAGATATGCTAGAGCCAAATTTATCAAGCATCCCTCTGTCTTCTGCTTTTGGCCAGTGTCTTCCTGTTGCAGCAACATCTCGCTGGTGTCGGTGTCTAGTTCTCTCATTCTGATCCCAGCTTGCTTCTGATATGACCTTGATTTATGATTTTCTCTGAAATGACATTTACAGGTACTTCTGGAAACGCGAAATGTTGGGCATGCCAGTGGGTTTCACTTGCCCTTCTCGTCTTTGATCTCACCAAGAATTCTCCCACTCCACCCCTTTGTCGCCATTACCTTACTCCCATTAAAATTCTTTGCCTCCTCAGTCTCCCCACTTCATTCCCACTCTCACCCTTGTCACTGATTTCATCTTTTCCTTTCCATCCGTTGCATCCATCAAGACCAGGGAAGCTAGGATACCATTGAGGTAGGTCCAAAGCATGTCTTTCGATCGTGATTGCTGATTCACACTTTTATTTTATGCAGTTACTATGATTTTCATTGAAGAAATTGGGTGTCAATTTTATGACCAAGTGCAATGGTTAGAGCGGTGCAAACGGGGACAAATACACTTCCAAGTTTTATCTACATGCGTTGCAGGTATGCCTTCCCTTTCCACTCTAGAGCTTCAGGTTCTCTCCCTGTAATGATCAGTGGTGTAATTGGGAGCTGAACCCCCTCCAGGTCAAATCTTACGTCACATAGATACCTTTCCTTTCCATCAACAAAAGTAAGTGTCAAGCTTATGATTCTCCCATCTCCAATGGCCAGAGCATTCCAAACAAGGTCTGAAACCCTTACAGGCTGAATCACATGTTCCTCCCCAGAATGTTTTTCCTGTCCAGGCAGAATTTTTTTTCTTCAAGTTTATGATTTTCCGTCTGCAATTGCCAAAGCTGTGCAAACGATAACTGAAACCCTTACAGGTGGAATCTTAAGTCTCATGGATGTCTTTCCATTCCATTAACAAAGTAAGCATCAAGTTTATTCTCCATCTGCACAGGCTGAGCCAGGGTTCAAACCCTCACAGGTTGATCTCAGGTTGTGCTGATATCCTTCCTTTCCTTTAAGAAGTAAGTCATCTGTTTTTTTTTTTTTGCCTGCCATGGCCGGAGCGGTGTGAATGGGAACTGAAACCCTTTACAGGTTGAATCTCAAGTAGCTTGGATATTTATTTATTGATTTCGTTAACAAAAGTAAGTCTCAAGCTTCTTATTCTCCAATTGTGATGGCCAGAGTGGGTATTAGAACTGAAACTCTTACAGGTTGAATATTACGTCGTGTGGATGTCCGATCAAGAAAGTAAGTCTCAAGCTTTTATTCTCTTTTTACGATGACATAGCGGGGATGGGAACTAAAACCCTTACAGTTTGAATCATCTTACGTTGCATGGATGTCCGATCAAGAAAGTAAGTTTCAAGCTTCTTATTCTTTACGTGGGATGGCCAGTGCGGGAATGGGGGCTGAAACACTTACAGGTTGAATCTTACATCGCGTGCATGTCCGATCAAGAAAGTAAGTCTCAAGCTTCTTATTCGCCATTTGTGATCTGCACGAGGGCTGAACCCTCACAGGTTGAATCTTACATCATGTAGATGCCTTTCTTTTCCTTCAAGAAAGTAAGTCTCAATCTTCTGGTTCTCGGTCTGTGATGGCAAGAGTGGTGCAATCCTTCACAGGTTGAATTTCACAGGTCGTTTGGATGTCTTTCCTTGCCATTAAAAAAAGTAAATGTCACGTTAGTCACGTGACCTACGAGGCTTTGCAGTGCTCAAAAAAGTCGACTTTTCGCAACGTGCGTTGTCCTCTTTTCCCAGCTGACCATCTTCCATACCTCACAATGCAAACAAAACAATAACATCGCCGAGATATAGATCATGCGCCGGATCGCGAAGGCTACAACTGAGTGCGTGCCTCCATCTGCTCACATACAGCCCACCTCTCCCCAGATACAATAAACTCTTTTGTACGCGCCAAAAATACTTCCTCCTCATTTACCTCCTCCTTTCTTTGCGTGCCTGTGCCTTTCTTCTTTGCATCGTCTTTCTCATGCACGCAGGGAATTAAGTTTATCGACCAGGGACATGTTAGCGTCCGTCGGGATACGATTAACGATCTTGCTTAGCGTCACAAGCCGTGGACACTCAGGACACTCTGGGTATTTTTTTCGCTAAATCGCTCCTCAAGAGTGTGATTGATGCAGTATAATCTCAAGGTGTGCTATTGTTTAGATCACGCCGAGTATGCTGAATTTTTTCAGTTGGATTATATTGATCTATTATAATTTAATGGACTAACATCAAGGGCTCTTCGTTCGTTCAGCTGTCCAAGCAACCTGTTGAAAGTGCGGCGGAAAAAAATGTCATTCTTACCTTTCAGTTCAGCTGTGCGGACTGATACAATGTACGACCACATATTGGACCGCCTATGAATCACCTGCCATCCCGTTCAAACATATGTGGGTTTACCACCCACAATTAAGAAGAAACTTTCAATGACGACTCTGGCTCAAAAACGTGTGAAAACGAGGCAACTCTGTTGTTAAATCGTATGATCGTGAAAGACTATCGATACACTTGACCCTCTACTCAGACCACTGACAACTATTGTAGAAAATTCGAGATGATAGTAGTTTTCAGAGGGTGGTCACGCCTATAATCTGGTCAGGTGTGAGGAACCTCAATATTAGCAATGCAAGCTGCTTCACCCTCTTGATGCAGCCGATGCCTTGCACCCTCTCGCCGAGGTGCGTTCATTGAAATGGAAGAGTCATGGAGTTTTTCTGCCAGTGCAGTCCTGAGATGTATGATATGAGTTTGGCACCTCAGTTCGCTTGCTTACAACAGGTGTTTTTATGAACGAATATACACCCGACGCGCCTTTATTTAAAATCAGCTGCACTGCTACATAGTGCATTGGTCCCGGTACTCGGAATATCACTTGTTCATCTGATTACTAACCTCATCGCTATCCTTCTTGTCACGTTACACTCCACTCATGAGGCTGCTCTAGATATATTGTTTCAAGTTAATTTCAACTTGCCGTCACCGACTTCTCCGAACGCCAACGCGTAATCAAACGGGTCCTGTTCCTGGTCTTCCCCCTTTGAGCCATTCAAAACTTACAGACTCCGACTCTGGCTGAATTCGACGCATTCATTTCGACTATTTTGTGTGTGTCATACAAGCTGGGAACAGCGCCCGAGTGACGGTGCCGGCCTCCTTCAAAAACCCACTGGGTCCAGTCGCCAAGCGACCTACAAGTTTCCTTCTTCCACCACCCCACATTATCTGAAGATGCCCAAGTCCCAACAGAGACAGTCAAAACCAAAGAAATTCACCCCCCACTCCAAATATGTGAGTAGTCCCCCCCTTGTCCACCAAGTACTAATCACCCATTCCCGTCTGCAAAGGCGAATATCTTCAGCGGTGAGCAAGCCGCTTTAGCGGTGCTCCCATATCCCATTGTTTCCACCCAGCCACAGGTGAGTGCTAGTCTCGCCAAGGCGTTTCATGGGGTATACTGTCGTCGTGCTGATCAAATACTTATAGATCGAAGTGAAATCTCCCAGTGCGAAGGCTTCGCATGAGGGAAGCAACACCTTCGCACGCGACGTCGAGCACGCATTTACGCCTGATGAAGGTAACTTTGCGAGTGAGGAAAGCTACCGTGACAAAGGCAAGGGTGTTGACCCTTGGGAGAGAGGTGGGCATGAGAGCGACGACGTACGTGTTCGCTTCTATTTGTCTCGATGTATAACGGAACCTTACTTCTCAAATGCATAGGCTAGTCCAACCCGGTTCCGTTCCAAGGGACAGGCAGCGGACCCTCAGGAGAACGGTCAGGGTGACAATGTTTGTATTTTCTTTTCACAGTCTCCCGAAAACCTATACAATATTATACAGGAGTCGTCATATCCTAACTGGAGCGATTCTCATAGGAAGACGTTAAACGTTTGGCCTCCAACTGGAGATCAGTCAGCCTCCCCCGAAGCTCAAAACCCCCCTGCAACCGGCGGGAATCATAGGGACCATGTTCGCGTTTGTGCCTATTGTTTTCACTCCCTCACAGAAGCTTATACTTTCTGGATTGTTCAGGAATCCTCCCCTTCCGGCAGCTGCTTGCCCGTCGCAAGCACGTCCAAAATCCGCCTGCCAGACTTAGAGGCTCCCTTCGACTTTGGAATCATCGGAATGAGTGCACATCCAATTGTTGAGGTATGTGTTTCTTCTGGTTTTCAATCACAACACATAGGATGCAATTTCTTATCGTGTTATATAGATTGCGCAGATTACGACTGCTGAATCCTCCAGTTTCCCCGAGCCGGGTGTGGAGGTGCGTTCTGAAGAGAGCAGAAACGTGTCACCTCTACTGCTTCAATCCCCGGGATCGTCACCCATCCCACTCCTGCTCCTCATTGCGGACTCGAGTCCTGATTACGAAGCGATGGACGTGGACAAGGAATGGACTTGTTCGTTCTCTCCGCCGATAGACTCGTGGACTTCTTCGCACAAGGCTTCTTCTGATCAGCCAGAAGACCACGATGCTATGGACGTCGACGTGCATTTGTGGTGGGATGAAGTCGAAGATGTCCAGATGATGGACATGACGGAAGATAGTGTTGAGTTGAAGGCACTGCCCGCATTCGAGGCCCCCTGGGAAGGGGTAGTTAACGCAGTTTTGAGTGCCGCGTGCTATCAATAGGTATGGACAGTTTTTTAATGAATCACAGACCCGGATCTAATGATATCTTATTGGCCCGACCAGACCAAGAGAGTACTGTTGAACATGACATGCACTCTTCTACCTCCTTTGGTACAATAACTCGGTTGAAGCACCATTCGAGACATCAGCTTGCTCCTCTGAAAGGAGTTTTACACGATTTGGGGATCCTTAGGGCTTCCCTGATTCTGCCATCCAGCCTCGCCGGCCAGCTCTGCCAACCTTACAGGCTAGCTGAGGGACAGCAAAATAACATTTGAACAATGGCAGACAACATCTCCAGTGAGAAAGTCCTCTTTGGTATTCCAACCATTTTCTGAAACTCAACGGCAGGTTTGCTGGAACAAAAAGACGACTGTGTGAATAAGTCACGCTTGTTCTGTAGATTACATTTTCTTGGTTTTCTGATTTGTCTTCCCCTCCTCTTGGAGTTTGTCTTGAACTTGTTTCTGGATATTGGTATATAATCTTTGAAATTGTGTCAGGAGCTTTGTGTATCATCGTAATTGAGTTTGGGGCTTTGTGTATCATTGATCGTGTGTTCGAGGGCGGGTATTGTTTTTTTTTTTTTTTGTTGACCCTGATTGTCAAGTTTAATACATCGCTTTGGCTATCGGGAACACACCATCCAGTCAATGATATGGGCATTCAGAATGTCATACCCAAGAAGATTTACCTGTCTATCTATTGAAGGCGGCTTGCCATTCCAAGGTCCAAGATACCCTACACATGATCGCAGAAGTTTTAAATTCATGCAATCCACTCTGCTTCTGTTCCATCCCTTCTTCGAAG
>QLPI01052068.1:0-17699 GCA_003314275.1 Chroogomphus rutilus
TCGGTTATCCCTTTTCTATCCTTGATGAGCCTTCGGACACGCTACCTTTTGGGAGCCACCCTGATTAATATCTGGCAAAAGTCATTTGTACGTTTGCGGACGAAACCTAGCCTGAATTGGTTTGACTTGAATGGGACGTAAACTTAGAACGGAACTTCATGTCGGTTGCGCAACCTGGGCTGCAGCTGTTGAGTTTCTTGGAAATATGTTAAAAGATTTTGGGATACAGGAAAATCGTTGCCTTGTCGCTAAATTACTCTGGTATCCATCTAGAATCGTTGATCATTCAGAGCTCATCACGATCCGTTCCCGGTTATCCCTAGATGTCTTGTGAATAGCTGAGTGTTAAATGCTTTATGAGGATGCGGAAGGTGCAAAACTAGATTGAAAAGCTCGCCAGGCCATGGACGTGAGCGAGCAAATTTCGAGGGAAGAGTAAGCAAGGCAGTGTATCAGGGAGCATTGGTCCCAGAATGGAGCTAGCTCTTGGCAGTGTCGACGACATAGACTTGGCTGTAGCTATGTCGGCTATGTAGGAATTATGTGCAGTAGCTAAATACAGACAAGCTCAGTGAATGGGAAGTTCACTGAGTAAATATTATTAGTCTACCTAAATACCGACAAGCTACAAAAGGGTAAGCTTGGTCTGTCTATGTAAATAGAAGGATATGCACCTCAGTGCATGCAAAGTTTACTGAGGTGCCTGTAACTATGTGTCTTGTTTATATATGTAGAGCCTCAGTCATGCATGAGTAAGGCTATCAATGCCTTCAGATACCTGGTCCTTCCATGTTCACCACTTACTCATATCTCCCAACACTCCCCCTTAAGCTGAACACAGTCCAACCAGTGCATTCAGACTCAAGACTTTATGATACAGAACCCTAACCCTAAGTCCACTAATAAACAGCTAACAACCTTGTCTACTACCCCTAAGGTGACTTAGGATGAGTCAGGGGACTGAGTCATCTTGGAGTATTTCCAGGTCACAGGCAACATATCTGCTGCAGTGTCTCTAGTATCCAATCCAAGGATAGGGGGGAGGAGGACTAATAGGAATATGGTTGTGCACTCTCATCTGTGATTAAGAGTGAGTCAAATGGATGTTGGAATAATTTGACTGGCATGCATTTTAGTCACACTTCCTTTGTAATATCCCCATCTGGTTGCAATGAGCCACCATCCTTGCTCAAGCCAAACAGTTTAATCTGCAACCCTTGTTCAGCACACTTGGAGATTTTAACACAAACAGATCACAGGTTGCTCCCATTAACCACTGCATGCACTGATAGGGACATTGAACCTATACTAGCACCCTTTATGTGTCGCTGCACTATGCAGCATTTTTTGTGTCATTGCACTTTGTGGAATATACTGCTCATTCCTGATATCATTGCAACTCTCATGTTGTGGTTTTGTCAGGCTCTGGGAATGCCAAGGATGTCAGACCAGGTAATGGCCAAGTCCTGCAGGCCAGAAGTAGTGGCATGGCTTCAATGTGCTCATGCATTGTGCCCTACTTCCCATGCATGCCACCGATTTGAGACAGAGGGATACCTGGGAGAGTGCTGAGAGCATCAGCCTAGGTAAAGGACTTGGGACAGGAGAAGGGAGGACAAGAGGGTGTAAACCTAGTTGATTTCCAGAACAAAGAACCATCTACATACATTGGCTACTTATATAGGCTAATAAGTGAGATGTGGAACAGAGTGGCACAAGGAATGGAGAACAATAAGGTATGAAGAATCATATGGAGGTATTGTCCACAATGATCAAGAATAGAACAAGGAATGTGGACAAGGATAGAACAATGAGGCATGACCAAGAACAAAAGAGTGAGTGAGAATAGAACAATAGAGAGTGGCCAAACATAAAACAATAGGGCCACTGCCAAGTGACAATGAATAGTGAGTGTCCCGAGGGTAAACAGGCAAGGGGAAGGACAGGGAATAAAGGAATAGGAGGGTGGGATAGGGATAATGAACCAAATGATGAACTGAATGTACCAAGCCGAGGCCACACACTGGTGGGGGATGATATGGGTAAGGGTTGGTCAGTCAGTACTGCCAAGTAAATCAGAGCATGGTATCGTGGACTTGACAGATTTGACTTTTTATGTTGAATAAACATTTCATGGTTTGACTTTTGTGTTGAACAAAATTTCATATCAACATCATGCCCAACTTGGATCATGCTGTTATAACTCAGCTCCTGATACTCACCGGTACTAACCAGCATAAATGGTAGAAGGAGACAAAGGTTGTTTTCATGTGGATCAGTTGTGGAGGATGTATAGGTCATCTCTTCACACATTCGCCAGGAAGATTTCCATCCTACTCTATTGTTATGGCCCATGCTGCCAAATAAACCCACATGAAACCCCACAACCACCTGCACCATTTCTGGGACCTTTCCGATCGCTCAAAGTCTGAATAACCGATTTCTGATATTCTGATGTGCAATTCTGAGGTTCTGTGTTTCCAAACCTCCGAAGATTCTGAAGTCAAGGTTCTGCTCCTTTGATAGACGATGCGCAGGATCATCGCGTACCTCACTCCTTTGTCCTTCGTTTTATATTGCCCCTTGTACTCTCTCCCCCCCCTTGTCTTTACTCAGCAAAAGATAGTACAAGACTAGATACATGTATATAAGTCACCAGTCAACTGGACTATTCGCCAGTACAAATATCGACTTAATTCTGCGTCATAGTTTCCGATTAAGTTCCAGTAAACTCTCTGACTTTCCAAAATTAGGGACAGATGATTGAGGAGGGCACAACACATAAGTTGAAGCCAAGTCCCTGTGACCTCAAACCACTTGTACAGCCCTATACCATGAACAGTTCCAAGACCCCCAGCACTTCCCATCTTTCCATCCTGTTAAGTCCGCGTGTCAGGCGCTTAGCTAGTATATCCGGAAGGACTTATCCGGGTTGGCGTAGAGTCCGCGATGGGGCCGAGGACCAAAGACGGAGTCGGACGGACTACGGACGGGGATGGAGGCGCCGGGAACTTAGGGTAGGTCGCGGAATGATACAATCCGGTCACTGAGGTGTTCGAGGTCGAAGGGACTTGGCTTCAACTTATGTGTTGCGCCCTCCTCGATCGTCTGTCCCTAATTTCGGAAAGGAGACGGGAGTTTACCGGAAATGAATCGGAAACTGGTGGAAGACTAAATTGATATTCGTACTAGCGAACAGTCCAGTCGACTGGCAGACTATATACATGTGACTATCCTTGTACTATCTTTGCCGGTCATAAAACAAGAAGAAAGGGAGTACAAGGGGTCAATAGTAAAGAAGAACAAGGGAGTAAGGTACGCGATAAACTGGCGTGTCGGTTATCAAGATGCGGAAATTGGTCACGGGAATCGGGGTCGGACTAGCGGGGGTTCGGACGGACGTTACAGGAATGGGAACCACGGAGGGTGATTGTCCGTCCTTCGGTGGTTGGGGAGGTTTCGGAAACGGGGGTGGGTGATTGTGGGGGTTGGTATGGGTTTGTTGGAGGCATGGGGCATAACACATCCCCATTCCGATTCCGATCCCAAACCCGTGACCTAGTCCCTCTGTCCCCGGAGTATGAACCCCCCTTCAGAAACCATTTGGAACCTTCCGGAAACCCTTCTGGAAGCCTCTAGCTAAGCACCAACATGCAGATTTAACATCTATCAATTGAACCCTGAATACATGTATGCAACAGAACTTGTAGTGGATCTACCCCTCATACACTGGATCATCATAGGACTCAGGGATTTGGGATGGATATTAAGGAGTTTTGGATTTCAGGAGGTGGATGCAGAGTTGATGCTGCTCGAGAAGGTATGTTGGAATAATTCAACTGGCATGTATTGCCGTGTCACATACAGTAGGGGACAAAACTGTTCAAGTATTTTGAACATTTGTGTTGTACTGTAAATAACGGGAGTATTACATAATCAAAAAAATATGACGTAATTAGTAGAGATAGCCCTGCTTCTGAACTTGTGGTCACAATCAAGATGATTATGTAACTCTCAATATTTGTGGGGATATTAATTATTTAAAAAAATGAAGCATTTGAATGGTTTTGTCCCTCACATTTTGTCAACTCAGTGGCCTTCTTGCATGTGTGCTTGGGGTCATTATCCTGTTGCAAAATCATGTCAGTAGAATCTTTACTATAATACTCCAGGCTAGCCTGAAGCTTATCATCCAAAATCTGCCTGTACAACTCCCCATCCATCCTTCCATCAATTTTGGCAGCATAGCCAGGTCCTTCCCACAACATACAACCCCATACCATCACAGAACCTCCACCAAACTTCAGTGTTCCCTCAACTAACCTATCATTCAAAGGCTCTCCAGCCTTTTTGTACACCCATCTCCTTCCATCTGACTCCAATTGATTGATTTTGGTCTCATCTGACCTTTTTGTACACCCATCTCATTCCATCTGACCCCAATTGATTGATTTTGGTCTCATCTGACCAGATCACACACTTCCAGTCCTCTAGAGTCCACTCCATATGAGCTTCTGCAAACTCCCTCCTTACCTTCCTATGCCTTGCACTAAGAAGTGGCTTCTTTCTCTTTACAACTGCCTTCATCCCAGCCTTCTTCAGATTTCTCTTTACAGTCTTGGATGTCACTGGTTCATTGAGAATGTTTTTGAGCACCTGGGTACCCTGGGTTGCATTCTCAATCTTCCCTCTTTGCATGAGTGATATGATATGGTGGATGTTGGAGGGGGATATCTTGGATGGGTGACCACCAGTGGCCTTGGGTATATCAGGACAGTGTTTCCTGCAACTGGTAGAGATAGAGCCAACAGAGACACCAAGGTAAGAGGAGATGTAGTGGCTAGAATGACCAGTTTTGAGCAATTAGATGATAGAGTCAACTTTAGTAGCAGAGAGAGGCTTCATGGCTCTGAACAAGGGATGTTTGCATTAATAACTGTGAGGGACAAAACTGTTCAAATGCTTCATTTTTTTAAATAATTAATATCTCAATGAATATTGAGAGTTATGTAATCATCTTGATTGTGACCACAAGTTCAGAAGTGGGGCTATCTCCACTAATTATGTCATATTTTTGATTATGTAATACTCCCGTTATTTACAGTACAACACAAATGTTCAAAACACTTGAACAGTTTTGTCCCCTACTGTAAGTCACACTTCCTTTGTAATATCCCCATCTGTTTGCAATGAGCCACCATCCTTGCTCAAGCCAAACCATTTAATCTACAACCCTTGTCTAGCACACTTGGAGATTTCAACAATGGAGTGGGCTAGATAGTCAGGGTGGGATGGTGGCTTGAACTCTGACTCATATTCCACTCTATCCCTATCATAATATACTGGTCTAGATATCATTCCTAAGAAAATGCATGGTTCTCAACTTTCTGGAAAATAGACTGCATTTCCTATCACAGATGATTGAGTATAGATTGGATGGGATCTTCTCCTGAGTGAAAAATGTGCTAGAGGGGATACCTGAAGATAATGATGAGATAATAGTTCTGCTTGGATATGTGAATCCTGAGTGTTGAAGTATTGTATGAGAATGAGCTCTGAAGCAGACATGATGATATATTAGGTGTCTGAAGATTGTAGCACTGAGTAGAATGGTTGGCTGTATGATATGATGGCAGTGAAGGTGATATGGGATGAGCACCACTGGAGTTGAATTTGTAACATAGTTGAGATTGACAGCTTTACTGTCAGCAGTCATGATTGGTTAGCTAATTTTTCATACCCCATCTTCTGACCTCTGCTTGCATGTCAGTGGTCAGGATGACCTTGCTATTGTTGGAATGTATGGTATCCATTGTCACATTGTTCTACTATTCATTGTTCTATTTCTCTATTGTCTTACTATTTATTGTTGTATTTCTCTATTATTCTACTTTCACCCCACAATAGCTATACTCTACATATATAAGGTGAAGGGTAGATACATGTCTCCTCAGTTGTTGCAATTCACTGACTGAGGTAAGACACTCATCTATTACCATTAGATAGTTACTCACATATTCTCCATGTAGAATCTACTTAGGTATTATATTATTATACAGTCATTGCAATTCACCGACTGAGAATCTACTTAGATTCCTACAGGTTATGGGCTTCCTGTCCATGCTTTAAAAAAAAAGAGGTTCATTAAATCACCTACAGCGTAGAACAAACCATTTTTACCATGACTGAAATCAAGTTAACCACAAAGAATGTTGGACTCCTTACTGCAGATGGGTGGACCCTATGGTCTAGAAAATACAAATCCATCCTTCATGGTTATGGCCTCTGGATATATATTGAAGGCCCTGACAGTGTGATCCTAACGGACACATCCAAATTTAACGAATGGACTCACATTAATGACTGTATCGTTGGTGCCCTATGTCAAGTGGTGGACAATTCCCTATCACAAGAGATTGAAAATGTTACCACCACGAAAGAAGCCTGGGAAAGTCTAAAAGGAAAGACATACCAGAGTGGTGTCATATCCAAATTCAATGCACTCCAGACAGCGATGCACACTCGATTCACTACAGCAGATGCAGTGAACACTACCATTGCAGATCTAAAAGACTTGATTGAAGTCATATATGACAAAATACCCCCTACAAAAGAAGAAATGTCAATTACATTATACCTACATGCAATGGCTGATAGAGAATTCGACTGGTTGCACAAGATGATGATAGGAAACATGACCTTATCTTTAATGAAACTCACCTCTGACAAAATTACTCGATGACTTGAGATTGAGGCCCAAGAAGCCAGACACCGTAACTCTATCAAAGAAAGTGAGAAACTCCTTGCTGAAAAATACAGCAAGTTAGCCAAGCCAGGAGCATCTACCAAATGCACGAACTGTCATCGGTCTGGTCACACAGCTGAAAAATGCTGGGAAAATGGGGGAGGGAGTGCAGACAAGGCCCCTGATTGGTGGAAGGTGGTGAAAGAAAAAAAATCTGGTCAAAAAGGAAAAGGGAAACAGAAAACAGAACAAGCCCATGCAACTATCACTGCTGTTTCTGATGACAGTGGCTCTGAATCCTGTACTGTACTTTGTGATACAGCTGTTTGCTACGTTGACTGGAACAAACAAGTCAATTCACCCACTGACATTGCTGCCCCTACATTTACCACACCTTATTTCTTTGACTCAGATGCCACTAGTCATTGCTCCCCATACCATACAGATTTTTCAAACCTCCAACAAATCCCAGCACGCAAAATACGAGGGATAAATGGCACCTCAGTATCTGCTATGGCTATAGGAGACATCAATATCAAGTGCAGAAAAGGGAGGAAACTTACATTACAAAATGCTCTATTCATTCCTGATGTCATGCTATGCCTTATCTCTGTTGGATGACTGGGTGATGATGGTCTCCAGGCATCTTTTACTGCAACAGAATGCATCGTGCAACGAGGATCCAAAACCATAGCAAAAGGACTGCAGCACAGCAAAGGGTTGTATGCCTTTACGGACCATGTCTCTGTTGAACACATCAATGTTGCCTGAGCTATCCCCGGACTTGATACTTGGCACAGGCGACTGGGCCATATAAATTACTCTTCAATCATCCATATGGCTGAAAAAGGATTGGTAAAAGGTATGCCGACCAGCCTCCATTACCTCCCGCAAATTTGTGAACATTGTGTTGTCACCAAACAGGGGAAGACACCAGTTCCAAAAATGCAGGAGGGTGGGAGAGCGATGAGGCTACTTGAAAAGATTTTTTCAGACATTGCTGGCCCTGAAGATGTATGGACTCCCAATGGTGCACTGTATACATTAAATTTTATAGATGATTACTCTCAGAAGGCATGAGTTTACATACTCAAACGTAAGGATGAGGCTCCGCATCATTCAAAGAATGGAAGGCATTGGTTGAACAGGAAACAGGTCAAAAAATCAATATACTTCGCACAGATAATGGGGGAGAATACTCATCTAATGAATTTGAGACTTATCTACGAGACCAGGGGGTCAATCATCAAGTAACCCCATCATATACCTCTGCTCAGAATGGCAAAGCGGAACGATTGCACAAAACACTCTTCAATCGGGCACGGGCAATGATGTCAGAAATTGATTTTCCACCAAAACTTTGGGGGGAATGAATACATACGGCTGCATACCTGAAAGATCGCACCCCTCCACGAACCCTCAAAGATAAGATGCTGTATGAGGCATATTATGGACAACAACCTGATACATATATCACACCTCAGAGAGATAGAGTGCTGTGCTTTCATCCTTGTACAGTTGGAACACTGTCCGAAGATCTACAATCGATCAGTGGAAGGCATACTGGTTGGCTATTCGCAAAATTCAAAGGCATACCATTGCTATTACCCAAAAACAGGGCGGATCATGATTACATGCAACGTCATCTTCATCGAGTCAAAAGACAACTGTCCGTGCACCTATCGACCAGGAGTTGAAGTGGGAGAAGAGGGGGAGCATGAAGAGATAGCCAAGGACTCGTTCCAACATTTGGAAATTGAACTGGAAAAGGAAAACAAAGAATGAGTCGATCAAGAGGAGGTCAATCATCACGAAGACAACGCAAACCCAGTGATATGAAGATCAAAATGAATGCAAAAGTTATCGGTGGCTGGAGCAGTGATGAAGGGAATACCGTGGGAAACACTACTAGAAAAAACAACACGCAAAATACGTGAAAGACCAAATTGAGGCACCGAGAACATTGCACATGCACAGGAAGAAGCAAATCTGCTCACCGAGAACATCGCACGTGTGTAGGAAGAACTAAGTCTTGTCATGAGCGACAATGAAATAAATGGAATGCTTGGAGTTGTGGAAGACAACCCTAGGAATTACCATGAGGCAACAAAGGCATACAATGTGGATGACTGGGAAATCAGCTACGATGATGAGTTAGCATCCACGAAACAACATGATGTATGGACTCTCATACCATGATCTGAGGTTCCAGAAGGATGTCGGATCCTAGGGTTCCAGACAGTTTTTTGCGAAAATGCGATGAAAATAACAATGTCTCACGAAGGAAGACTAGAATAGTAGCAAAGGGTTTTTCACAAATTGAAGGAGTTGACTACACAGACACTTTCTCACCTGTTGCCCATCTAGAATCTGTCCAAACAGTACTGGGGATAGCAGTGTCATTGGATTGGGAGATCCACCAATTCGATGTGAAAACAGCATTTCTCCACAGCGATCTCACAGAGGAAATCTATATGGAGCAGCCAGAAGGTCACAAAGTTGTAGGAAAGGAGACATGGATATGAAAATTACAGAAATCAATATATGGTTTGAAACAAGCCGGGCATTGCTGGTACACACGATTATATGATGAGATGCGCAAAGCAGGCTTCACATGAATAAGTGTTGATCATAGTGTGTTCGTCAAGACAAATGAAAAGGGATGCATGATGATCACCGTACACGTCAATGACATGGCAGCCACAGCAAGAAACACCAAAATCTTTGCTAAGACAGCCACTGAACTTCGAAAAATTATTGACATTATAGATACGGGACCAATTAAGTGGTTCCTTGGGATGTCTATTAAGAGGGACTGCACGGCATGCACAGTGTCTTTGTCTCAAAGCAATTATATAGACACCGTCCTATGCCGATTCAATATGACAGAATCTCATGGTGTTTCCACCCCTCTAGACCCTAACGTCATTCTTTCCACCGCAATGTCACCTACCTCCGACACGGATAAAGATAAAATGAAAAACATACCGTACCTTGCTGGAGTTGGTTCTCTCATGTATGCCTCCATGTTGTCAAGTGTCGGTTACTGACGGATGTCGGTACTGCCGAGGGGTGTTGTTGAAAGGTTGGGCGGACTATGGTCAAGTCCTGCAGGCCAAGAGTAGTGGTGTTGGCTTCAATGTACTTGTGTGTTGCGCCCTACTTGCCGTGCGTGCCACTGTATTTGCAACAGACAGATACTCGGGGAGATGCTGAGGATGCCGGCCCGAGTCGAGGACTTAACAGAGAAGAAGAAGGTAGAAGGGCCTAAGCCTAGTCGATACCCAGAATGAGGAAGTATGTACATGCATGTCCTACTTATATAGGTTAAGAAGCGACATGTGGAATAAGGAATGTGGGACAACAAGATATGCAGAGTATGTGGTCATTGTCCACAACGAACAAAATTAGAACAAGGAATGCAAAGCGGGGATAGAACAATAAAAGACAGGATAATATGATCGTGACTCAAGATGGGACAATAGGGAGTGACCGAGTATAAAACAATGGGGTCGTGTCCGAGGATAATACAAGGACAGGAAGTCCCGAGGTGAAACGGACCGAGGAGTGTGAATGGTGGATGTGCCGAGCCGGGACCGGCGCACCAAGGGTTATGCATGCGACGCGGGCACTTGGTCATGGATATGGGATGATTGCTCGGTCGGCACTGCTGGCGGATGAGTCTCGGTACGTGGACTTGACACATGTGCACTCACCCCAACATCACCTTTGCTACCAACAAATTTAGTCAATTCAACTCAAATCCTGGCCTACCACACTGGAAAGCATTACAATGTGTCCTAAGATATCTAAAACATACAAGAAATTATTCTCACACCCTAGGTGGCACAACAACACCTGTACTAACCGGCTATACAGATTCTGACTATGCTGGGTGTACTGACACACGGCGGTCAACATCGGGGTATGTCTTTGTATTAGGAAACAGTGCTATCTCTTGGAGCTCAAAACAGCAACCTATTGTTACTACATCAAGCTGTGAAGCAGAATACGTTGCCAGCTGTCATGCCACCAAGGAGGCAATGTGGCTTCGCCAACTCCTTGACTCACTGGGACAAAAACAGCATCCTATGACCATCTATAGCAACAATTTGGGCTCAATTGCCTTGACAAAAGACCCCAGTTTCTATGCTAGATCTAAACACATAGATGTCCAATTCCATTACATATGGGAGCATGTTGCCGATAAGGATGTCTCTTTCAAATATCTACATACCACCGATATGCCTGCCGATATCTTGGCAAAGGCTCTACTACGCCCCAAGCATGAAAAATTTGCCACATTACTTGGAGTTGGTCTCAGACATTCCTCTCAGTCACTGTGATAACTAGTCTGTACCACAGTGAGGGGGAGTGTTGGAATGTATGGTATCCATTGTCACATTGTTCTACTATTCACTGTTCTATTTCTCTATTGTCTTACTATTTATTGTTGTATTTCTCTATTGTTCTACTTTCACTCTACAATAGCTACACTCTACATATATAAGGTGAAGGGTAGATACATGTCTCCTCAGTCGTTGCAATTCACTGACTGAGGTAAGACACTCATCTATTACCATTAGATAGTTACTCACATATTCACCATGTAGAGTCTACTTAGGTATTATATTATTATACAGTTGTTGCAATTCACCGACTGAGAATCTACTTATATTCCTACAGCTATTACAGTACCAGTCTGTGTCTACAGGGAATTTCTTTACTTGCTATTCTCACAATCTTGATTCTGAGACCCTTACTGAAGGGTGCATTGTCAGAGTGTAACATCAATAGCATTTTAGATTATTACTTTTGCTATACAATTATTTCTTGTTTGATATGCCAGTGAAGCTGAGGTTTTCCCCTATACTCACATTGAAACTTTAAGAAGGCCTCCATCCTAATGTTTCTGATGCCAGGATTGGGGACATTGAGTGATGGTGTATGCTGGTAAAAAAAAGTGTTCTGGATAGTGTATAGGCTGACCAATCTAGATAGTTTCATAGACAAATTGTAGATCAACTTTGGTACATAGGCCAAGCAAGCTGAGGCTAAGTTTATATGTATTTCAAAAGCTATCCATGAATAATAATGAATAATAATCACAAAGCCACTTGTTTTTTTTTTTGTTGAATTTTTCTTCTCCAATTCTTCTAAGGACACACATTCTATAGAATTTTATATCATGCTATTAGATTCTTCTCTTTCAGCAGTACTTGGTCACAAATGGCTCACCTGATACAATCCATTTATTGACTGGGTATTGAGTAATACTACATTGCAAACTGCTTCTATGGATACCTGTGGCATACCAAAGACTTTGGCCCAGTGGACAAATGTACTGTCACATTGCCTAAGAATGGATCCTCTCTGAAGCTAGAAGCTCCACATATAGCCCTAGTTAATACTACACTTGCAAACTAGATAGTTCACATGTGTTGTAGCTTGAACTCTTAACTAATGATGCTTTGGCTTATTCAGCCAAGGTCTCTTCAATTTCTTCCATCCTGGTCAACTTAGAAAACATCCTGAAGGAGTATCATGAACTTTTGGATATATTTAGCAAAAGCTGTGTTATAACCTATGTCTAAAACCATCATCTAGATATCCAAATGTACAGTACCTTAGATCAAAACATCCTATCCCAAAGCAAGTATGTCATGTATATGTTACCCCCAAAGCTATACCAGAGATACTAAAGGTAGTTTTATGATCCTCTAACCCCACAGCCCTAAGTCTGTAATCTTTCTCATACTTCCCTTTGTTCACTTAAGATATAGATATCTTGTGTCCACTTTTGATCTATCCTCTTGTTCTATTTACCCCTTGTCTTTTCACTACCCTTGTTTTTCCAACTGGGCATACTTTCTAATTAGAGTATAAGAGGTTTCTCACATGTATATAAACCTGCAGTTCACTGGACTCCTCATTAGTTCAAATATCAGCTTTGTCTTCCTATTATTCTAACCAAATTCACAACTCTGAAATACAGAACCAACAATTTAAGAAGGTTCAACACATATGTAAATTGTTGAAGGCACATCCTTAGAACTCTGAACCTGTCAGCAACAACAAGAGCTTCAATACTTGGGAGTGGAAGAGGGATTTGAGCGATGATACTTGTTGGTGTATTGACCAGCTCAAGAATGAGCTTTAACTAATTACCTAAGAACTGTCAGGGGACGACCCTCTCCGAAGCCTGAAACAAGTCTGAGGTCCTATCTCGGACTCTCCCCAAATCCGAGGTCCTGACTCGGACTCCTCCAACTCTAAGGTCCTGACTCGGACTCCCACCAACTCCAAGGTCCTAACTCAGACTCCCACCAACTCCGAGGTCCTAACTCAGACTCCCACCAACTCCAAGGTCCTATCTCGGACTCTCCCCAACTCCGAGGCTAGGAGATCCAAGTCCAAGGGACCACCGAGCGAGAGATAGGAATGACCTTAGCAGGGTAACTAGAACCCGGAGTGAGTGTCCAAGCCTCGGACTTAGTACCAGGGAGTTGGCTCTACAGACTCCGATATGTTGATTTGTAAGCTAGTGCACAGACCACTTACATAAGGGTATAAAAGAGGCTCACCAGCAGCGGGAATCCTTAGACTTTCCTCTTCGGATTCCCCCTGCTTAGGTGAGGACCCCACATGTATTTAGGTAGTAGTTATAATTAACCTTCGGATTCCCCCTGCTTAGATCTGAGAAGCCTGTGGGTAGGCTCTGGGTTCGAGTCCCATAGTCAGGCCTAGGAGGACGTCCAGGGCTGGGTGGTGTTCCGCTGGTTCCAGCCTCCGGCAGTCGAGATCAGTTCCGAAAGAGGGTTGCCCTTATAAGAACTGTACATATGGTCTGGCAGAGTAGTGGAGTCTAATAACAAGCAATAGATAGAGGAGTAGAAAAATCATGACATTACTCCCCCTTTTAAGGTCAATGTCCTCATTGACCATTGCCTATTTACTAGGTGATCCAAAGTACTGGGTTGGATGAGTTTGCATTTGTTTGGTATAAGTCCCTGTTTTGTTTGTTTGTTGCCCCTCCTACCGGTGGTCTTATCTGAAAGAGGTGGTGAGAAGAAGGTAAATGACCCCTGCACTTGTCCTAGCCATCATGCCAGCATGCATGATTGGTAGGGTATCCTTTTTGCGAGAAGAAGGTAAGTAAGGCAGGGGTCACAGACTTGTTAGTTAGTCTTCCTGTTGTGCCAGCATGCATTCAACTTCCCCGGACCAAGACCCTGTGGAGGTCACTGCTAGCCATGGATTCTTTTCTTGTTGTACTGGCATGTGAAATGATTACAGGTTGTTTCTTTGTTGTGCCAGCATGTGCAACAATTACAGGTTGTTTCTTTGTCATGCCAGCATGTGTGGTGACTCGGTCCTTTTGTTGTACCTGCATGGGTTGGCGCCTGCACACCTATCGTGCCTGCCGTCATGCTCATTCTGTCTATCCATTGCACCAACCGGTATGCTCCATCTGTCATGCCCACTGGTACACTCCATCTGTCATGCCCACCAATATGCTCCATTCATCATCCCCACCAATACACACCATCCATTGTGCCCACCAGTATGCTCCATCCGTTGTGCCTACCATTATGTACTGGTACACTGCCCTCACAACTGCACCCACACCCATACCCACCACCCTTGCTCCTGCACCCATACCTGCCCTCCCAACATCCTCACACCCACACCTGCCCCCACACCTGCCCCTGCACCTCTATGCATTGACAATAAAGCAATCGATCTCAACCATGTCACAAATTCAACTCTGATGGCACTCATCCCATACATCACCTTCACTGTTGCCACATTACACAGCCAACCATTCTGTTCAGCACTCCAATCTTCAGACCAGTATACCATCATGTCTTCTTCAGAGCTCATTCCCATGCAATGCTACAACACCCAGGACACACACATCCAGGCAGAACCATTAACACATCATTATCTTTGCGTACCTCCTCCAGCACATTTCTCACTCAGAAGAAGGACCCATCCAGTCTACACTCAGTCATATGTGATAGGAGATACAGTCTATTTCTCAAAAAGCTGAGAACCATACATATTTCTTGGAATGATGTCTATACCAGCATATTCTTGGTTGATGTGACTATAGATATTTGATTACAGATAGAGGTCAAAGAAAATAAGGGAAAAAGTTTTTGGGAAAATTAATTTGTTATTTTATTATTCTAATACATGCTTTATTATATAGTAAATTCCATTGTGCACGTCCCTTCCGGGAGACGCGTTGGTATTGACGCGTCAATAGCGACGCGCATGTGACCATCCGTGTGACGCAGCTACGATGCGTGCGAGACACATGTATGAAAATGCAGCGGCTGGTTCCAACACATATTGTGATAGGAGTAGAGTGGAATATGAGGCAGAGTTCAGGACACCATCCTATCCTGATGACCCCACCCATTCCATTTAACTCACTCTTAACCACAAGATGAGAGTGCACGACTGTATACCCATTAATAGGGAATAGCATGGGTTTGGCCAACCCACACGAGTCACCGGGTTGGGTGCCCTTGGGTTTGGGTGCAGGTCAAGCCAAGAATACCTGTGACCTGGCCCAAACCTGGCACATCAACCATGTACGTATGCATACGACACCTAACCGGGCACTTGCTCCTGTCATATGTGTGCACATATGACACGCATGTGCATATGACACACATGCACCACACATGTATATGACATGCATACACTGCACATGCATACGACATACATGTGCCGCCATGTACATACAACATATGTGCCATACACATATGACACACACATGCCAATACCAATGAGCTGTACATGCACATGTACAACATGTTCATATCAGCATGTGCATGTACAGCACATTTGCACATGCACATACAACATGTCCATGTTGGCATGTTCAAGTCAGCATGTACATGTATAGCACATTCATGTCAGTACATGCATGTACAGTATATTTGTGTCGGTGCATGCACATACTGCATGTTTGTGTTGGCACATGTGAATACAGCACATTCATGTTGGGACATGCACATACAGTGCATTTGTGTCAGCACAAATGCGACATATGACACAAATGTGCTGCAGGTGTACAGGTGCGGCATGCACCCAACATCCATCAACCCATGGGAAAAAACCCATGGGTTGATGGGTTTGGGTTTCCCATGGGTTAGGTGTGGGTTACCCACATTTGACCCATGGGTGATCCATGCGTCTCCTTACCCATTAGTCCTCCTACTCCCAGACCCCTATCCTTGGATTGGATACTGGAGAAATTGTGGAAGATATGTTGCCTGTGACCTGGAATTACTCCGAGATGACTCAGTTCCCTGACTCATCCTAAGGCCCCTCAGGAGTAATAGACAAGGTTGTTAGATGTTTGGTGGACTTGCTTATTGTTTCTTTTATATGTTTCCCCTTTTCTTGGCTTGACTCAGACCTGTTTCCTATTCTCTTAGTCTTTTCTCATTGTTACTCATCATCCTTACCTATTTGGTTAGTCTCTGTTAAATCCGCATGTCGGCGCTTAGCTAGAGGCTTCTGGAAGGGTTTCTGGAGGGTTCCGAATGATTTCCGAGGGGGTTCATACTCCGGGAATGGAGGGGCTAAGGGTCGTGGATTTGGGATCGGAATCGGAAGGGGGATGGGGAGATGGGAAGTGCTGGGGAATGGGGACTGTTCACAGTATAGAGAGATACGAGTGGTTTGAGGTTACAGGGACTTGGCTCAACTTATGTATTGTGCCTTCCTCGATCGTCTGTCCCTAATTTCAGAAAGTCAGAAAGTTTACCGGAACTTAATCAGAAACTATGATGCAGAATTAAGTTGATATTCATACTGGTGAATAGTCCAGTCGACTGGTGACTTATATACATGTATCTAGTCTTGTACTATCTTTTGCCGAGTAAAGACAAGGGGGGGAAGAGAGTACAAGGTGTTGAGATGCACTAAAGTCCCCTTTTATGTTTCCATTTATGCATGACTGGTATTTGGCCAGATATGACTTGTTTTATATATTACACCTTCGATGTTTTGAGCTGAGTTTGAATTTAGCTTACATAATAATACAGTTTTCACTTTTGCCCTCCAACAGGTTATGGCCCCCACGCTTTATCTATAGACATCTACATAACACTACCTATTGTGTTTTGTACTTATCTAGGCCCTCTATCATTGGCCAGCAACTGATCCCTGATCAGAGCCCATCTAGGCACTATAAAAGCACCTCAACAATAGTGATTGGCGCGGGTATTGGAAACCCATGCGGGTAGCGGGTACGGGTAGCGCAGGTAAGGGTCAGGGTCAGGATTTCCAACCCGGCCCAAACCCATACCCGCAGGCAGGTACGCTTATATAAATGAGGTTAGCACTAACCTCGCTTATATAAGTGAGGTTAGCGCTGAACCTCACTTATATAAGGGAGGCTAGCGCTGAACCTTGCTGTACGATGCGTACGGCATGTTTGGCGCGTATGGCACGTATGACGCGTACGGCCGTACACGTCTCAAACAAGTGCCACACCATTTGAGAATTTGCCATCACAGAATGGAACATCCTTTACATGGACTGTCGATCTTGCAGCTGGTACCCGAGTCTCGTGTTGTCATGTCTAATCCTCCTAATAACGATGGGCTGCAGGTACATCGATCACAATTCAAATAAAAGACAGCACTGGTGAAATCAATTATTCTTCTATAGTGACAGTTAAAGCTGGGAGTAAGTGTCTGCAAAATACTGTTCATATGGTCCTCAGATTGAACATCTTTGACAGCGTCCAACTCTTGTCTTAGCTCCTCCGCTTCAGGTTCTTCTGGCTCGATGATGGCCTCTAGCGGTGCTACCACTACACCAGCTTCAGGTACCACCGCTGGCTCCTCCTCCCCAGCTACTATCGTGTCAAGGTAAGTTGAGAAGTCTGCACATGTGCGCCTGAATCATTGTCAGGCTCAGTCTTTCG
>QLPI01052069.1:0-12449 GCA_003314275.1 Chroogomphus rutilus
CTTGCCATGGACAACCAACGTGGTCATGTGCCCACCGATTGATGAAACAGTCGTTTAATTTATTCTGTCAGAATGCTATCACAAACCACTAGGATGAGATGGTTTAAATTGACCAGTGTACACTGGTTTGTTTCCATGCCTACCGATTGAGCGTCAGTGGTTCGTTGGTAATGGGCGGTTCAAGTTTCTCGCACCGTCTGATGTGCCACTTTTTGTTGAGCGTCAGCAGTCGCAGTGACATGCAAGCGTGCGTTTGACAATTCACAAAGTGAGTTGTCGGTGTGTAATAACCTGCGTGGTGGTTAACGGTGAGTCTCATAATCGATTCCCGCAGCCTTGGGACATGGCAGAACTCACACCATACATGCGCCAGCTATGGCGGCAGCGGCGACGATATGCGTTTGTCAAAACATGTCGGTTAACGGTGAGTTACACTCGATTGTGTGTCGGCATTGTGGTGCACAGCGGTGGTTGACCGATATGTATCAGGTGGGTGCATACCTATTCGGTCAAGAAAGAGAGAATACGCGTTTCAATGTGCGCGGAGCAATTAACTGCGCAACGTGAAGGCGGTCGACTTGTGAGTGCGGGGAATCGTAGCGGCCGTCGCAGGCGGTGAATTAGTAGAGTCGGTCGACTTGTGAGTGTGATGAGTGTGGGGAATTGTATGTACTATGGACCCGAGTTTTCAGGAGCAATTTGGTCATGTCGTCGAGCTTGCCATTTCGCTGGTGCCAGATACTTGAAGCGTGGTGTCAACGCGGAAGTACGCATGAAACAATAGATTGCGCCTTTCATACCGACCCTAATTTCAGGGTTATGTCGCTAATGAGGTGGAGACGGGATAGCACTTTGAAACTCCCTAAGTTTTTAATATAGATCATGTACTGTAAAAACAAATTGGAATCACACTTTGCTTTTGTCTATCAGTCCTAAATGAGGGAAATTCAAGTTTATTGTTGTGGTCTGCCTAAATTGACAGAAAAGTCTCTATAAATCTTTACTCTACACTCCAGGCTGTTAATTGTGTCATATACAGTTCCTGCTTTAATGTCCAACATTCAACATTCAACAGCTACCCCACATATGATATAGGGCCAGTTTCTCAATGAACCTTCTTTCTAATCAACATCTCCCACCCTGTCCATATAATACCCCACATACATCTCAAGAGGATGAGACACTTGAACACCTGCCATGACTAATCTACCCAACCAGAATTAGGATAAAAAAAAGATATTACATGAGTATAGCTGGCTATCCTCAACATTTTCCCCACCTCAGCTTGTTGGTCGCCATTTGCACATGATTACCACCATGGTCGATACGAACACTTATGTTTTCTTTGTCCTGATCTACAGGTCATCTTTTATATATTACCTTGTCTTGTTTATACCTAGCTCTGGCATCGTGAGAAAGTGTTCTTCAGTAGCAGGAAAAAGAGCACCACTCCCACCAATTTTCTCATAAAATACAATCGTCAATACGCACCTGGGGAACGATTGAACTTCAAATTTGAAAAGGTGTACTTGCAAGACCCCACCATTGTCCTCTGCAATGCCATTTCTCAACCAGACATCAGCATAATACTTGGGTGCTGGCTTCTCTCGGGATCGGTTTCAATGTCATGATACCGATCTTTAAGAATGTCTTGGTCTAAAATTGTCAGAATTCTCCCGTAGAGATTGGTGCCAATGGATCGTGATCAGCTCTACTTCTTAGCTTTGTGGGATAGACGAGGAGCCGACAAAATGGGTGATCGTGAGTCGGGGAAAGGTATTGAGTGGGCTCATCCTCGGGCGTGATAGTGACACATCAACCTTGATTGAATTTAATTTAATTCATTTTCGTTCTTTATACTGTCCTCAACATCCGAAGCGATTGCCAATATTATTCGCGGGGAGTGATAACAGGCAGGTGACGACACAAATGCTACTCACTGTTATTTTGGGCATAAAACCTGAAGAATGGAAGGCACCTACCGGAATAAAGCCTCTGCGCCTGTTATTTAGATTTCAGCTCAGACGAATCCTGAGATTCTGAGAACAATAGCTTGAATGAAAGATAGAGATCCGTTCTGGTACTAGGAGTCTTCGTAGTATGGAAGCCCATCCATTTCATATCCTGGGGAAAACTGTCAAATGAGTAGTGCAGAATATTTGGTTTATATTTCAGATTGGCGTCTTTGGGGTTTCACATTAAGATATTTAATTGAATGGCCTCGATGGCGCGTTTATCCTTGAGACTTCAATTTCTGGGTGATATATCCTCGATCTGAGTGTGCATGTGGTGTTGTGGGGATGTTGGAAGAGGGAAATCTCGGAGAAGGTTGATGGAGAGTCGAGATAGCGACAAGAACCAACACGATAACGTATTTATCGTGAAACGGGTGTCAGAAGGCGGCGCGCATTGCACAGCAACCAAGCTTAAAGAGTGAAATTGATGTTTTGAAGTGCAGAACGGGATTGTAGGCTTGGACCTGTCGTGCTAGCGAAAACGATCGAAAAAATATCTAGCGCGACATGGTGACGGTGTTACTGCTTCGGGTGAAAAAGCTCACATTTACAACACTGTACACCTTGACGACTTGGTTGAATTACAAGCCTTTGGTTCTTCTTTTTACTCCAGGTGAGGCTGGATCGAGTCCCTAAGAAACATGTAGCATATGTTTGCTTATTTCTGTATTTATTAAACTCTCGAACCAATCGATCGCCTTAAGAAAGAGCCTACATAAGATCAAATTCCCTGACTTTTTTAATGTAAATTACTGTAATCACAGGATAATTACAAACAACCATCTACACCGAATGATCAGTCGGGTCAATCGTAATTATATATATTCAAGGACGACATCCTGAGCTCCCAGTGAATACTATCATACGACTCCTGGTTACCCAATATGTCAACGTCGATGCCCTTTGCAATCCTATATTGTTTAGACAGCATCTGAAAAAAACAAAACATTAAATCATCACAAAGAACTGGATGAACCCACCGCAGCTGGAATAATAAATAAACCTTACCTGAATTTTGCAATCCCGAAGGAAGGGTGTTCTCTATCTCTCCCAAACTCCTCCCGGCCCATGGATACTCATCGAGGTCAATCCTATCTGTATTGGATGCGGGGATATCATCAAGCTCAATTTCATTCGAAGAGGGGAATGCAGGATCAATTGACTCGGTGATGTTCCGATCACCGAATTCGTCCATAATGGCATTATGCATCCGTCGTGTAGCTGCATGGAAGCTACCAATGGGATGAGGGGAAGAGTGGGTGGTGCCATTAGGATGGGAATGTTTCTCTTGGAGGTCCAAATGAATTCGACAGATGATAATGGCAGACAGGCTATATGAGGTATCAGTCAAGTCACCCAAATGGTCGCATTTCAAGGTTCTTACCTGTCCTGCAGAGCACCAAGAATGTTGCCAAGGGTAGGCTATTGACAGTTTATTAATTTGTTATTTGCACCAGTTATATCCAATGAATCATTTACTCTTAAGACCTGTCATAATCACTACTCATCCGACTTTATCCAAGATTTTATTGACAAATACCTTGTTTAGGATGGTTGATGTTAAGGTTACTGTGAGCACGAACCTGACTGGATAAGATTCGGATAATAACAATTAAAATTAGATACCCATATCGTAGCACACCTTTTTAATAATTAGCCACATTGTATTATACAACTGAGAAACATACTTTGCTCAACGAACACCTGAGTTAGTGACTTGGTATGCAATTCTCTCAACTCTCTTAACTCCCTCAAGGTTCCCAAGGAACTGGAAAGAGTCACTGCAACGACAACTGTGTCGAAAAGGATGAGTATGCCATCCTCAATAGTGGCAACTAGAGAATGCATAAGCATGAAACATAATTGAACCGAAGGAAGCTTCACATCTGAAATTCATGTGAATAGACAGACATGTGAAGGAATACAATCAACATAACTCACAAGGTAAACTGTTTCAGGTCTACATCAGTTGGTGCACAGTTGTTTATTTTTGCTAAAAACTATGCAGTGCAGATCAAGTTTTATTAGTCATCACAAAGTGAGAGCATGCAATACATACCAAGTAACACCCAATAATGCCAATAAGTAAAAGACCAAGCACCAAACAAATCAGTCTCTTAAGCTTCGAGACGGCATATGCCCGTGCCATTAAAAGCCCTGGTTGAATAGATAAATGAATTTGTGACTGGAAAATTAGAGCCATTGTCACCTTGGATTCCAAGAAGGGGTAGAGAAGAAATAATATCAATAAGGTGAGCTAAGTCATTACATGCACTGTGTTTTCACATTAGATTCTGTGTTAAACATCATCAGAGCCTTACTGGACCCGTATGAATGTGAACTCTTTGTTATCCGTGGCATAGAACTACTCACCTTGATGGGTAGATTTGGGGAGAAAATGTTCACTATTGCGAGGAACATCAAGTAGATGAACGTTCCATAACGAGCCAAAATATACAGGACTGGTCCTAATCTAAGCTTCTTCCTCCAGATATTTTTTGTCTCATAACGAAATGTGAGGAGTGTGTCATAAACCAAGAGTGCTATTTCAAATAGTGAGATGACAACGAGGTCCATATAAAATTACTACTGAGCTTACTCAACGCAGCAATCAAAGAATAGTTTCCAGCCAAACTGTCCGGATCATAAATTTCCTCGAATACGAACAGTTTAGGGCACTCACAAATCTGTCTCCCGCTGGATTAAGACTCGATTACTCCCTGGAGAGGACATCTGGTGAGTGAATGTTGAGATCGACTGGATAGTGTGTTGGAATGAGAGCCTGTTGGATACACCTAAAATGTGGAAGCTTTATGAGAGTCATGGCTGGGTAAAGGGAAAATATGTTGGTGAAACCAAGATAGTATCTCTGCTACGATTTCGCTTGATGGTCAATGATGGGTAGAGACGGCAGCGCGATAGAAGTGATTCATGAAACTTGATATCAAGTACTTGAAATAACCTTACAACCAACAGCGATTCTTCTGCCTCGTGTCAGAGCTCCGATCTCAATCTAATAAACTTGAACCACCTTCGGCAACAGGCTGTTGTAAGAATTAAGGACAGGATTCCCTGAATGTGTACGGACGCCTTCCCCTAACGATCAACGAAAATGAAATATTAGACGGCGCGAGAAGCTTGAATCGTCTGCTACTAACAAACCAGTGGCGCTCAATCCGTAGCGATAGCCGCATACCTCAGTTCACCAGTCAATTCAACTCACCTCATCCTAGTGGTTCGTGATAGATGTCTGAAGGAGTCAGATAAACATCAGTTTCATCAATCAATTGGAACATCACCACGTTGGTTTTAAAAAACTTCTACATGTTATGGTTAATCTTGGTCCGACTGACTATACATATGTTCTATGCATATAGTGTATATATCTCATTTTCTTGACCGGAGCTGAGAGATGCATTCACCTCAAGCATCTTGCGCAGCGCGATATCGCACTTTTTGTTGAGGATTGGGGGAAAGGGTTGACACATGTTGAGCGATTTCTATTTTGGTTTTGTCCAATAGGGTGTTATCCAAAGAGATTTGATGTTGTTTTCTTGCATGAGGTCAGAGATTGCAACTTAGTAACGATGCGTCATTTCCTGTTCTTGCTGGATTTACGCGGGGTTCCAAACGCGCCGAGCGCGATGAATGCCTTCTTTGGTGTCGACGTGGCAAGGTGCATGTGCATGCAGCTGGCGGGAGGGTCAAAGTGAGCGAGGGCGGGTACAGCGGCGTTTGAACGGGGTTTGAGGTCATGCCCCGGCGCTGCACGACTGTAGCGCTTTTCGACGCGCTTTTCGATGCGCGCTGCGTGGAGACTCCTCCACTCACCCAGCAGGCTCTCTCCCAGGCCTAACACAGCACTATGTGTCTGATTTGCGCTCGTGTGCTCGTGTCAACCAATCCCGCGGTATGTTCTCGGTTGAGCTTACTATCTAGAAAATCTTGCCTTCGAAAACCAACACGGTCATGTGCCCCACCGATTGATGAAACTGTCTTTTGGCTTACTCTGTCAGACATCTATGACGAACCACTAGGATGAGATGGTTTAAATGTTGGGTGCAAACTTGCATCTCACCCCTGAGAGAACAATTTCAATATATTGTAATATTATATCGATTTCGGTATCATTCTGTGCGCTTTTAAACTCTTAATTTTTCTCACTTCTATTTGTATTTTTACCCTCATTATTGAGGGAGTTATTCATGTTCTACTATGTACGCTACTTACGGGCGCTTGTCCACGCACGACGCGACTAGCGTGGCCAGCTCCCTGGATTTGGAACCGGCACCCTGGCTCAAACCTTCGATAGGGTCAAGGGCTGGTTGCAGGGTATATGCGGGTGAAACACGACCCGCGCAAGCCTCCCTCCTCAGTTATTGACTACACTGAGGAGGTGAGTTGTATAGTATTATGTACAAAGCCTCAGGGCTGATTTCTCTTTTATTTCTTTTGTAAGATAAATAAAATAGGTATATTATTCGAATATACACTGAGTTATTGACTACACTGAGGAGATAAATAAAATAGACTGCCTATAAATTCTTCAAACCTACTGTAAATTGCTCATAATCTCATCATTAAATTTCACTGGTATCCGGCCATGGCTACGGATTGAGCGTCACCGGTTCGTTGATAATAGGCAGTTCAAATTTCTCACACCGTCTGATGTGCCAGTTTTTGTTGAGCGTCAGGGGTCGCAGTGACATGGAAGCGTGCGTTTGACAATTGACAAAGTGAGTTGTCGGTATGTAACCTGCGTCGTGGTTAACGGTGAGTCTCATAATCGATTCCCGCGGCCTTGGGACATGGAAGAACTCACCATATATATGCGCAAGCGATTCCGGTGGCGGCGACGATACGCGTTTGTCAATCCTTGTCGGTCAACGGTGTGTTACACTCGATTGTTTGTCGCCATGGTGGTGCACAGCGGTGGTCGACCGATGTGTATTAGGTGAGTGCGTACCTATTCGGTCAAGACAGAGAGCATATGTTTTTCAATGTGCGCGGAGCAATTAACTGCGCAGCGTGAAGGCGGTCGGTTTCTGAGTGCGGGGAATCGTAGCGGCCGTGGCAAGCGGTGAACTGAGTGTGCAATACTCGTGGGTGCAGGGAACCGCAGAGTCGGCCGACTTGTGAATGAGATGAGTGTGGGGAATTGTATGTACTACGGACGCGAGTTTGCAGGACCAATTTGGCAATGTTGTCGTCGATCTTCCCATTTCGCTGGTGCCAGGTACTTGAAGCACGGCATCAGCGCGGAAGTACGCATGAGACAACAGATTTCACCTTGCATACTGACCCGAATTTCAGTGCTATGTCGCTAATGAGGTGGAGACGGAATAACACTTTGAAACTCTTTAACTTTTTAATATATATGGACTGTAAAAACAAATTGGGATCACACTTTGCTTTTGTCTATTAGTCTGAAATCAGGGAAAATCAAGTTTATTGTTGTGGTGTGCCTAAATTGACAGAAAAGTCTCTATAAATCTTTACTCTACACTCCAGGCTCTTAATCTTGTCCTATACAGTCCCTGCTTTAACGTCTAACATTCAACATTCAATTGTTACCCCACATAGGATTTAGGGCAAGTTTCTCAAAGAACCTTCGTTCTAATCCATATCTCCCACACTGTCGATATATTACCTCACATACGTCTCAAGAGAATGAGACACTTGTACACCTGTCATGACTAATCTACCCAGGATAAAAAGGACGATATTACATGAGTATCGCTCCCTATCCTCAACACTCCCCCCACCTCAGCTTGTTGGTCGTCATTATCATATGATTACCAACATGTCGATACGAACACTTATGTTTTCTTTATCCTGATATACAGGTTATCTTTTATATGTAACCTTGTCTTGGTTATACCTAGCTCTGGCATCCTGAGAAAGGAAAAATAGCACCACTCCCACCTATTTTCTCATAAATTATAATGGTCAATACACATCCGGGTGACGCTTGAAATTCAAATTTGAAAAGCTGTACTTGCATGCCCCCACCATTGTCCTCCAACATGCCATTTCTCGACCAGACATCAACATGATACGTGGGTGCTGGCGTCTCTCGGGATCGGTTTCAACATTATGATACCGATCTTTAAGAATGTCATGGTCGAAAATTGTCAAAATTCTCCCGTGGATATTGGTGCCAATGGATCGTGATCGGCTCTATTTCTTAGCTTTAGTTGTGGGATAGACGAGGAGGCGACAAAATGTGTGATCGTGAGTCGGGGAAAGGTATTGAGTGGGCTCATCTTCGGGCGTGATAATAACGCTCCAACTTTGTTGTGTTTTTATTTTATTCATTTTCTTTCTTTTTCCTGTCCTCAATATCCCAAGCGATTGCCAATATGATTCGCGGAGAGTGATATCAGGCAGGTGATGACACAAATACTACACACTGTTATTTTGGCCATAAAACTTGAAGAATGGAAGGTCCCGGCTGGAATGAAGCCTCTGTGCCTGTTATGGAGATTTCAGCTCAGACGAATCTTGAGATTGTGAGAACAATACCTTGAATGAAAGATAGAGATCCGCTCTGGTACTAGGAGTATACGTAGTATGGAAGCCCATCCGTTTCATATCCTGGGGAAACTGTCAAATGAGTAATGCAAAATATTTGGTTTATATTTGAGATTGTGCATCTTTGGGGTTCACATTAAGATATCTTGATGGTTTCATTTAATAGCCTCGATGGCGCGTTTATCCTCGAGAGCACAATTTCATGGTGATATATCCCCGATCTGAGTGTACGTGTGGGGTTGTGGGAATGTTGGAAGAGGGAAATATCGGAGAAGGTCGATGGAGAGTGGAGATAGTGACAGGAAACAACACGATGACGGACTTATCGTGAAAAGGGGTATCAGAATTCGGCGCGCATTTCACAGCAACCAAGCTTAAAGGGAGTGAAATTGATATTTTGAAGTGCAAAACGGGACTGTAGGCTTATACATGTCGCGCTAGCGAAAACGATCGAAAAAATATCTAGCGCAACATGGTGACGGCGTTACTGCTTCGGGTGAAAATCTCACATTTACAACAATGTGCAACTTGACGTCTTGCTTGATTTACCAGCGTCAGGCTCTCCATGTGACTCCAGCTGAGGCTGGATTGAGTCCCTAAGAAACATGTAGCATATGTTTGCTTATTTTTGTATTTATTAAACTCTCGGACCAATTGGTGGCCGTAAGAAAAACTCTACATAAGATAAAATTCGGTGACTTTTTTAGTATAAATTACAGTAATCACAGGATAATCACAAACAACCATCTACACCAAATGATCAGTCGTCACAATCGTGAGTATATATATTGTAGGACGACATCCTGAGCTCCCAGTGAATACTATCATATGATTCCCCAATATATGAACCTCGATGTCCTTTTCAATCTCTATCTTGTTTAGACAGCATCTGAAAAAAAAAAACATTAAATCATCACAAAGAACTGGATCAACCCACCGCAGGTGAAATAATAAATAAACCTTACCTGAATTTTGCGATCCCGAAGGAAGGGTGTTCTCTATCTCTCCCAAACTCCCCCCGGCCCATGGATACTCATCGAGGTCAATCCGATCTGTATTGGAAGCGGGGAGATCCTCGAGGGCAATTTCATTCGACGAGGGGAATCCAGTATCAATTGACTCGGTGATGTTCCGGTCACCGAATTCGTCCATAATGGCATTATGCATCCGTCGTGTAGCTGCATGGAAGCTGCCAATAGGATGAGGGGAAGAGTGGGTGGTGCCATTAGGATGGGAATGCTTCTCTTGGAGGTCCAAATGAATTCTACAGATGATAATGGTAGACAGGCTATATGAGGTATCAGTTAAGTCACCCAAACAGTCGTATTTCAGAGCTCTTACCTGTCCTGCAGAGGGGTAAGAATGTTGTGCAGAGTAGGCTATTGACATTTTATTAATTCGTTATTTGCACCAGTTATATCCAATGAATCATTTACTCTTAAGACCTGTCATAATCACTACTCAGCCAACTTTATGCAGGATTTTGTTGAGAAATACCTTGTTTGTGATTGTTGCTGTTAGTGTTACTGTGAGCACAAACCTGACTGTGGATTAGATGGGGACTTGGAATAACAATTAAAAATTAGATACCCATATCGTAGCACGCCTTTATAATAATTAGTCACAATGTATTATACCACTGAGAAACATACTTTGCTCAATGAACACCTGAGCTAGTGACTTGGTGTGCAATTCTCTCAATTCTCTTAACTCCCTCAAGGTTCCCATGGAATTGGAAAGCGTCACTGCAACGACAACTGTGTCGAAAAGGATGAGTATGGCATCCTCAATAGTGTTCACTAGACAACGTATAAGAAATAACACAAAATTGAAACAGAGGAAGCTTCACTTCTGAAAATCATGTTAATAGACATGTGATGTAAAGGAATACAATCTACATAACTCACAAGGCAAACTGTTTCAGGTCTATATCAGTTGGTGCACAGCTGTCTATTTTGGCAATAGACTATGCAGTGCAGATCAAGTTTTATCAGTCATCACAAAGTGAGAGCATGCAGTACATACCAAGTAACACCCAATAACGCCAATAAGTAAAAGACCAAGCACCAAAGCAGTCAGTCTCTTAATCTTCGAGACAGCATATGCCCGTGCCATTAAAAGCCCTTGTAGAATAGACAACTAAATTTGTGAATGGACAATTAGAGCCATTGTCACCTTGGATTCCAAGAAGGGGTAGAAAAGCAATACTACTAATACTGTAAGCTAAGTCATTACATGCACTGTGTTGACATTAGATTCTGTGTTAAACATCATTACAGCCTTACTGGACCGGTATGAATGTGAATTATTTGTGATCCATGGCATAGAACCACTCACCTTGATGGATACATTTGGGGGGAAAAGGACAATTATTGTGAAGAACATGAAGTAGATGACCCCTGGATAGCGAGCCAAAATATACAGGACTGATCCTAGTCTAAGCTTCATTCTCCAGACATGTTTTTTCTCATATCGGAATGTGAGGAGTGTGTCATAAACCAAGAGTGCTATTTCGAATAGTGAGATCACAACAAGGTCCACATAAAATTACTACTGAGCTTACTCCACGCAGCAATCAAAGAATAGTTTCCAGCCAAACTGTCCAGATCATAAATTTCCTCCAATCCGAACAGTTTAGGGTACTCACAAATCTGTCTCCTGCTGGATTAAGACTCGATTACTCCCTGGAGAGGACATCTGGTGAGTGAATGTTGAGAAGGACTGGATGGTGTGTTGGAATGAGAGGCTGATGGATAGAGGCAGAATGTGCAAGCTTTATGAGAGTCATGGCTGGGTAAAAGGAAAATATGTTGGTGAAACCAAGATAGTATCTCTGCTACGATTTCGCTTGATGGTCAATGATAAACTTGATATCATGTACTTGAAATAGCCTTCCAACGAACAGCGATTCTTCTGCCTAGTGGCAGAGCTCCGATCTCAATCTAACAAACTTAAACCATCTTCGGGAACAGGCTGTTGTATGAATTCAGGATAGGAGTCCCTGAATGTGTACAGACGCTTCCCCTAACGATCAACAAAAATGAAACATTAGACGGCGCGAGAAGCTTGAAGCGTCTCCTACTGGCACTCAATCCGTACCCATAGCCGCATACCTCAGTTCACCGGTCAATTCAACTCACCTCATCCTAGTGGTTCGTAATACATGTCTGAAGGAGTAAGCCAAACAACAGTTTCATCAATCGGTTGGCACCTCACCACGTTATTTTTAAGTAACTTCTCCATGTTATGGTTAATCTTGGTCCGACTGACTACAATTTGTTTCTAGGCACATACTGGGTATATCTCATTCTCTTGACCGGAGTTGAGGCATTCACTTACCTCAAGCATTTCGCGCCTCGTGATATGGCACTGTTTATCGGGGATTGGAGGAAAGGGTTGATACATGTTGAGCGAATCCTATTTGGTTCTCTCCAATAGGGTGTTCTCGAAAGAGATTTCAGGTTATTTTCTTGCATGAGGTTAGAGATTGGAACTTAGTAAGGATGCGGGAGTTCCTATTCTTGCTGGATTTACGCGAGGTTCGAAACACGCCGAGCACGATGAATGCTTTCTTGGGTGTCAACGTGGCAAGGTGCGAGTGCATGCAGCGGGCCGGAAGGTCAATGTGAGCTAGGGCGGGTACAGCGGAGGGGTTTAAGGTTGCTGGAGATAGCACCTGGTGGCCACGGTCCGAACGGTCCAGAATGCGATGTAGCCGAGGCGCGTGCATGGCGCGCGCACCATCATGACCTCTGTCAATGGGCAAAGCGGGGTTTGAACGGGGTTGGTTGGAGGTCTTGTCCCGGCGCTGCAAGTCTGTAGCGCTTTTCGACGCGCGTTTCGATGCGCGCCGCGTGGAGACTCCTCCACTTACCCAGCAGGCTCCCGCGCAGGCCCAAC
>QLPI01052071.1:0-10061 GCA_003314275.1 Chroogomphus rutilus
CCCACTAAAATACAAGAGTTCTACCTGCAACATCCGGGAGCACCTCGGAGGATCCGAACAACAGCCTTTGAATCTCTATCATTCCGTGCCACGAGGACGCAGCACTCTAGAAGGGGGGGTGATGTCAGGGGACAACCCTCTCTAAACTCTGATCCAACTCCGAAGTCCTATTTCAAACTCCGATCAACTCCGAGGCTAAGATACCCAAGTCCGAAGGGACCGCCAAGCGGAAACAGGAGTGATCTTAAAACATGGTGACTAAAACCCGGAGTAAGCGCTCGAAGAACTAAGAACCAGGAAGTTGGCTCTACAGACTCCGATGTATAGATTTATAAGCTAGTGCACAGACCACTTACATAAAGAATATAAAAGGGGTTCACCAGCAGCGGGATCCTTAGACTTTCCTCTTTGGAATCTCCCTGCTTAGGTGAGGTCCCCACATGTATCTAGGTAGTAGTTGTAATTAAACCTTTGGAATCCCCCTGCTTAGCTCACCTCTGAGATATACCTCGGGGCTGTAAGAGGGTTGCCCTTACAGCAGTGGCCCTATTGTTTTATGTTTGGCCACTTTCCATTGTTCTATTCTCACTCACTCTTTTGTTCTCAGCCATACTTCATTGTTCTATTGTCATCCACATTCCTTGTTCTATTCTTAATCATTGTGGACAATACCTCCACATGATTCTTCATACCTTATTGTTCTCCATTCCTTGTGCCACTCTGTTCCACATCTCACTTATTAACCTATATAAGTAGCCAATGTATGTAGATGGTTCTTCGTTCTGGAAATCAACTAGGTTTACGCCTTCTTGTCCTCCCCTCTCCTGTCTAAAGTCCTTTACTCGGGCCGACACTCTCGGCACCCTCCCGGGTATCTCTTATGTCCCAAATCAGTGGCACGTACGGAAAGTAGGGCACAATGCATGAGCACGTTGAAGCCATGCCACTATTCCTGGCCTGCAGGACTTGGCCATTCCTGTCTGACATCTCGGCATTTCCGAAGCCTGACAGATGGTTGCAAAAGACCTACAAGACTACTTCTCCCTTTCAAAGGTGGCTGTTAGGCCACCCCCCACCCCCCCTGCATAGGTGGTCACAAGACCGCCCTTCTTGAAAAGGCTGTTAGGATTATTCCAACAAGTCAAGCCTAATATAAATAAAAAAATATCGGTTTTCCTCATTCTTCTGATGGGGAATTATCGGTACATTTTCCTTTTATTCTTCTTTATTTTTATTTTTATGTTTTGGCGACTAAAAATTCTATGTTCATGTATTTCTAACGACGCGAACGTCATATTTTGGTTCCATCCAAAAGTTGCCGGTGCGGTCTAATGTTCGTTCTTTTTCACTCCCAGTCAGATATGACATCACTGGGAGTATTGTATATGCTCGCTTTCATCGCACAGAGTAATTTCTCTTCTCCTCAGTGCTTGACTATACTGAGGAGGTGAGCAAAATAATTGTAGAATAAATCTTGTGCCTAACAACCTGTAGTTTATTTTATTTAGGTAGTTTCATTCAAATAACATAGTGCTTGACCACACTGAGGAGTTTATTTTATTTAGTCTGTGTGTCCCTTGTGCACCTACTTAAGTTGCATTGATATATTAGTGCTCATTTCCCTACAAAGGCTGCTGCCACTGTGGGAAGGGGTCCCAATGAAACCTCATTGGTTGAGCCACTGAAGTTTGAGTAGAAAACTCACCATACCACTGGACATTGCAATTGAACTCAATTGGAAAGTCAATGAAACCGTTTCATTGGAAAATCGCTCATTTCAATGAGTCGGTTTCAGAGACAGACTCACAGGTTTCCTGGAACTATAGCACAGAAAGACTTTGGTGTACCCAATTGTATAGTTAATATTTCCCTGAATTCCAAGGGGATGACTACTGACATCACCATGATTTCATTGCCGGATTTTGGTGACAAATACACCAGGTTGTATATCCTTTATTGGTGAAACCCATAGCTAACTCCACAAAATTTCCATGGTTAGCTGGTTGGTATCTCATATTTAAAGCACTAAAAAGGAGTCAATTTGTGTATGAAATGTAGCTGACATTGCATTGAAAGTCCATGTTTGTATCACCAAGTTACCATAAACTCCCAGAGGGCAAGTCAAGAGATTTTAGTTGTTCTTCTTTTGCATCCTGATTCCATGTTATGTAAAATCATGATAATATTATAGTTTTATATACAAGAAATACATCAAACTGCCTGAAACTACATGATAATAGAAGCAAAATCCTGTTCAACAACCACTGAAACTATTCAAAAGCTCCCCTCCATACTTCTGTAATGTAAAACAGGGAGGACGAACCATCTACTAAACAAGGAGATCAAAATAATGATCCAATATTGTACTTAGTCACATTACCTGTGTCAGCTGACAATCGATGCGGGCAGGGAATGTGACATGGATAAAACTTATTGAGAGAAATTCTAATATTGAATATGCTCACCTGCTCATGAACCTGGGAACTACATGATTATTGACAAAACATATGAGTATGAGATGAACAGTGAGAGGAATGAAGTCACATACATTCAGCGAATCCAAAGAGAGGCGACAGACAGTACAGGCCTAGGCAGGGGGTGTCACAGGTTAATGGTTGCTCAGGGGATGGTTGTGAGCACACCTTCCAAAAAAATCTTTCCATCAAAGACCAATGTGGTGATGGGTCAACCGATTGATGAAACTGTCGGTTGGCTTACTCTGTCAGACATCTATCACAAATTACTAGGATGAGGTGAGTTGAAATGACCAGTGAACACAGGTATATGGCTATAGTTATGGATTGAGGGTCACCGGTTTGTTGGTAACAGACAGTTCAAGCGGCATTAGGGCGAGGAGTCATGGTGTTGAGAGAGTATCATCTTGAAAATCTCCAAACGGTGTGTTCCCAAAGGAGGTTCAAGGTTGTTAGATTGGAGCTGGGAAGAACGACCAACATAGTAGCTTACATACCTTGGCAGAGGCAATTAAGACCAAATACAGCACTGATAATATGTATGTGGGAGAGATGCATGAGCATGAGGCTAAGAATAGGGGGAAAGACATACAATTGAAGGTGGGAAATGATACCTGACACGATATGTTATAACCTAAGTCGCTGGCAGGTAAAGTGGGGAATACTCCTCATACGCGGTAACATTAAATGTGTGCTGGTGACCAGTCATCACATGCTGGATATCTTGCCATGCACGTAGAACCATCAGGGACTATACATATCTAGTCAGGAATATCCACTAATGTCAAAGAAATATATGCCTACAATTCTGGATACAGGAAAACGAAAATGACATTCAAAGTTTCGGGATTGCACTGGAAAAAGACATAGATTCACAAAGGATAATGTCATAAATCAATATTAAACAAACTCGAATATAGAGTGGAACACACCACAAATTATCATTCTGCCATTGACCACTGACTACCATTATGCTAGTAGCGACCATTTGTCCGATGTAGAAACTATTGTGATAAGCAAAAGCAGGTATATATGCCTACTAGATAAAATTAAATCATATACAATGAATTCAAGAAACCCATGTAATGCCTTCAGCTCTGAGGAGCCATCTCCGCAAGATATGACTGGGCAACACCAGGTCCATGCTGTGGATTGTGAGTCTTCGGCAAATTAGTTAGCAAATGATACGAAAACAAGAAATGAGTGGTACCAAGTGTTTAAGTGCCTCACATCGTGCTTTGGTCTGAGCAGCTTTCTTGGGACGCTGAAAATGCTTGTTTTTCTGATAGTCAGCTCTATTGCATAACATCCCAGTGATCATTTCTTGTATGGGCCAGTAGTTCTTAAATTGTTTAAGCTCAGGAAATTCTTTAGCGACCTGTTAAACCAAATATTAACCTTAGAGCTATACCATTAAATAATAGACTTATGGTGATGCAGATCACTGCAATTTTTGTAGGATCTTGGTCTCTTTTCTTCCCTTCAAGCTGGTGATGAGCAACCTGGTGACACAATTCAGCCTAAATTCGAAAAAAAAACTGTATCAGGTTGCATTGCATAGAGATATTGCAGGCACATACTCTTATATCCAGATAATGTTCAGTATCTTCCACCAATCCCATATGCTCCTGGAGGTTAAACCCTTTGCTACCATGTTTACCATCTCCCTTTTTACCGGCAGTTCCAAATGGGCAAGGTATGAGATTTTTTGCCTTTGTTCTCTTATGTTTGCAAATAAACTTGTGTGTCGTAGCATCTTCATTGCTACCATTAGAACTCTCAGACTTGTCACTTGATACTGCATATGAATAACACAATTAGAAAATACACTACAAGCATTATATGTTTACATACCTTCAACCTCAATTGAGTGATTTGCATGATCCTCAGAACCATTATCCACCTCCTCCATTTCAAGTCTTGCTAGCTTCTTCAATTTTTTCTTCTTTTGCTGACCAAGTTGCTTTTGCTTGTATTTATCCACAAGCTGCCCTAGTTCTTCTGAGAAATATTTTGTGCTAACCATCTTCACATGATTGTTCTTCTTACTGCTTGAATGGAGTAATTTGGCCATAAATTTAAGTGAAGTGGAATAATGTGCAATGGAAGGATGGGAGTAAAAGCAAATAACTGAATGACATCAGATCACATGCACGTGACACATGATCTAAAGATTAGTGATTGGTGCAGGTATTGGAAACCCATGCGGGTAGCGGGTATGGGTAGTGCGGGTAAGGGTCAGGGTCAGGATTTCCAACCCGGCCCAAACCCATACCTGCAGGCAGGTTTTCGTGGGTATGCTTATATAAGCAAGGTTCAGCACTAACCTTACTTATATAAGCAAAGTTAGCACTGAACCTCGCTTATATAAGTGAGGTTAGCACTGAACCTCGCTTATATAAGTGAGGTTAGCACTGAACCTCACTTATATAAGTGAGGTTAGCGCTGAACCTCACTTATATAAGCATACCCGCAAAAACCCATACCCGTAACAATGGGTAATGGGTTTTCACAGGTACAGGTATGGGTAGACATAATATACCTGGGGGTTACCCGTGCCAATCACTACTAAAGATATTCTTGTACTTCTACAGCACTGACATGCCTCCAGAGGCTCAAGTCCTGTGCAAATGTTGTAATAAATTTCTTTCAGAATCCCAAGCCAGGAAGCATCGACGCCACAAACAATCCATGGCATGTCAAATCACCGAAGCAATGAATATAATTCTCAAAGGTATGCATTATCTTTTTTTTCTCAAAAAAAAAAGTTTTGTCTGACACAGATTTGTTTCTGCCTTTGTTTAGGGGGGGCATCAAGTTACTTAATTTCAGTACATAACAACAAGCATTCAGTCTTGCAAGTCAAGAAACTTTTTGTTTAAGTCAGGCAATTTCAGTGAGTCCTTGGAAAATTTCCACCAGTAGGTCACCCATTTTATGCAATGTTTTTACTTGTGCAAACACCAATGTTTCAGTCTACTTACCACTGAATTAAAAATGACATGTACTTTAAAATTTCTACCCTCAGGCACTGAATCTCAGTGTCAAACCCACTAGAAATTTAGGTAAAAAATCCACTGAAAAAATTTTAACCAATAAATCCAATGAAATATGACCACACGAAATTTCAGTGGAATAATTCAGTGGGTAGTGTTTCAGTGGTGAAAGTACTGATACCTGAAACTAAGTGGGCACGCCCACGGGGTTTCAGTGGGATCGCTTCCCACAGTGCTGCCAGCCTTGTAAAGACGGTCACCAGGCTGTCCTTGCAAAGGTGGCCAGCATGCCTTCGTTCTTGCAAAAGGCCGCCGCCAGGAAAAGGCTGCTGCCAGGCATGGCAAAGACGGCCGCCAGGCATGGCAAAGACGGCCGCCAGGCATGGCAAAGACGGCCGCCAGGCATGGCAAAGACGGACGGCCGCCAGGCATGGCAAAGACGGACGGCCGCCAGGCATGGCAAAGACGGCCGCCAGGCATGGCAAAGACGGCCGCCAGGCATGGCAAAGACGGCCGCCAGGCATGGCAAAGACGGCCGCCAGGCATGGCAAAGACGGCCGCCAGGCATGGCAAAGACGGCTGCCTGGGCCGTCTTTGCGTGGCGAAGCCACCTTGGTGCGCCTTCCGCCCGAAGGGCAGAGCGCAGCTAGTGCCATTAATCCTTGAAGACTGTTGGAATCCTTCTTTGACAGAGCATTTACCAGTGACTCTACTCATTCTTCAGCAGTCCAAGTCTCAGCATTCTCCACCAACAAATACAACATCTCTTCATTGTAGTGCCTCCCAGATCCAGCCTCAACCAACCAACTGTAATTGTGAATGGAAGCTTCTGGCCAAGAAGACTTAGCTTGCAATTATACTAGTGTTAACAATTGCAACCAAACGTGAGAAGACAGGAATAACATATATTTCAAGGCAATTTCTCGCATGTCTTCATCATCTGAATCTGGATAGCCGCTGCACACGCGTCCTGTGCAACTATGTGTTTCGCCGGAGACAGGATGACTTGGATAAGTGCACCGCCCCACAGCGCCCTATAGTGACATCCCCCGCAACTTTTTTGTACGATCCATAGAGACTGGTTCCTTTATTGTATGCAGCATTGCTTTCAAAACGCACGACCGCTGTATCCGATATGGGCATGCTATGGATTTTATGGTATTTTACATAGCTTTTTGTCGGGATGACTTGGATTATACACTATGCGTGACAGCCCCGTGACTTGTCTGTTTGCCTACAGGGGTCCACATAGTCCTCATTACTTATAACCCCCTCATGTGGGATCGAAGACCTTCATCTCATATGTCAGACTATCAACTCTATCAAGACGCATTGACCTCTGCAGGTTACGGTACTCCCCTATGGGAGCCGTCCAGCACTACAGGTCAAAAGCCACCCCGAATTGGAGATGTTGGATATCTTCGGTTTGGCGCATTCGTTCGCTTGTTCAACGTGACTTTGCCCTCTGGGCACCCAGATAATGAATATGGAGAACCAGAGCACTATGTCCCTATGGTATTCGATTCCACTCAACTAGATCGCACGGTGTTACCGAAAGGCGTCATAGCGAGTTCAGGTGTTCATGTTTCGAATTCGTTGCCGGAAGCTAGGTCAGTCATTACCTCCTTGAGGCACATACCACTCAAGTTATGGTCAGTGATACTCCAATCAGTTTCAAATGTACCGAGAAGGCTGGGGCAGTGGTTATGACAGACGATGAAGTAATTCGCGAAGATGTGACCTTTCTGGCGCCCCTGGCGGATTACGCCGCAACTCATTCACGCAATTGGATCAAGTTTGCGCGACACACTCTCCTGCGTGATGTTGCATTACACGAATTGATCCTGTTGACTGGTTGTGATCTCACAAGCGGTCGATACTCTGTCACGGTGTTTAATGGTGCTCGTCCTTCAAAGAAGCCCGGGCAAGGCGCATCCTTCCAACTCTTTATGCCCTCATCTAAGAAACACATCTATTCAAGTCCTCCATCCATCAGCCATTTACAACATAACTATGGGCATTCGTCGTCAATGCATCCTGTGACTCCATGTCTGTTCATTCGTGGATTCAAGGTCCTAGATCGCGACATTGAGAGGACGGAGCTCCAAGAAGGCGATTTGAATTATCTTGAGGATATTCGTGGCACTGCTCAAGTATGCGTGGATTTTTTTCTGTCGATATACAGAGCTAATCTGCTTTGTACAGTACCGTGGACCATTGGATGCGATCCTCCGCTACTTATGTGATGTATGTCGCTATATAGATTTCTGGGTAAACGCTCATCTATCCTTGTAGAAATCCACTGCAGAGATGGCGATGGTTCATGACGTTGACCTTATACGACTGCTGCATGTAAGTATTTTACAACTGATGTTACTCTTCTCTGATATCAATCCCAGAAGGACAAGGTTTCCTGGAATTACAACTATGTTTTGAAGAGACTACGAAAGGGTCATCCACCATTTGTTAGGGAAGGCCTAGGTACTTTACTTCCTTCCGGCTATATTGTATGGTTTGCTGATGACATCCGTTAACCAGTGTCTTCTCTCATTTAATTAACCCGCTTTTATTCGACTTTGTAAGATCACATATCCTCATCTGGTAGATCTCGGACCTTTTGTGTTTGTGTGTATCCCTGTATCCCTAGTTTAACCAATTTATTATTACATTCTGAAGTATTCTCGTCCTCAAGTTGTCGATAGTAGTCCACAAACGATCGTCACGAAGGTATCTGTTGAACAGATTTGTATTTCATGAAATCCATTCGTGTGTGCGGTTACCTCAATCAGAATCAACGGTCAGCTGCCGCATTTGCTACGCTTGGACGGCTCTTGGACCACCACTACCTTTTTTACCACAGTCATATACTGCACATCGCTACAATACTGGCCTCAAAACAAAACAAAAAACCAGGAACGCCGTCCTAACAAACACTAGAAAGATACTCATCCACACGCAATCAAGTTCCAGGGTTTTTCTGATACTGGAAGCTATTTGAGTGGTCCATAGGGCTTGTATTATTGGGATTTGCTCCTTATACAAGTCATACAGGATTTGCAATAGTCCTTGACATAGGATCTAATACTGGGCCAATTGAAGTTGGTCTAAGGTTTTGTTAATTTAAAAATATCCTGACAGAATATAATTGTGCTTATGCTGTAAGACTCACAATTGCAAGTCTTGATCCTCAGGAATATAAATTCATCCATCAAATAGTAGTAGACCATTAGGATTAGTCTGCCAGTTGGGATCATTGGTATTCACAAGGTGTTTCTGAGCTGTTAGATCAGAGGTAAGGTGTTGCTTAATGTCAGTCAGGATTGTTAAGAGCTAACACCATGTGATCTTGGGCACTAGTGCAATAACACCCTTGAACACAATGCAGACAGGTTCAGCTCAGTCCAATGAGCCAAGCAGACATGGCTTGGCTTCAATGTACTTGCATTGCACCCTCCTATCCCTAATGCAACTGAATTTTGGAAGGTGTTCAGGAGAGGACTGAGAGTGTTAGTACCAAACATAGACAAAGAACTTAGAGTAGATGGTAATGTAGGAGATCTTAGTCAATATTCAGAACAGAGAATACATACAGGATGATGTGCTACTTTTATATTCAAAGAGATGGGGATGAATGACCATAATATGGAACAGGGTAGCATAAGAAATGTAAGTAAAATGAAGAGACATGGAGACAAGACATAGAGAATGGTTATATATGACTATACATAACTAAAGCATACCAAAGTGAAGTGAACATGAAGAATAAGTGACATGAAAATGAATAGAATGTTGAATTTCCCCTGAAGCATGCAGTTTGAAATGCAGGTGATGGTTATAATTCGACAAGGGAAAATTTTAGCTACAACATGACTTATGTAATGCAGACACATGACATGACATGTTGTGGTGCAAACTCGCAATATTCCTAACATACCTTCTTGAGTGAAGCACTACATGAGTTAAAAAGCAAACAACTCATCGGAATCGTGTGCAACAGCAGCTGTCTCCTCTTTCCTCTCTGGACACTGAGAGCAAAAGTGTCCTTTCTTCCCACAACAAAAACAGACAATCTCTGAGACATCATGTCCTTTCTTGGCAATGAGTGCAGATGTTGGGTCATGATTTTATTCCTCTGCATTTGTGTTTTGCACTTGCATCTTTGTTTCTCTTTTGTGCTTTTCACTTTTGCATTTGCATTCTCTGGCACTTAAAATAAGCACCCATAACGATGCACCATTGCACACCTTTGGGTCTTGTCTTTAGCATCCATATTGACAAGCCCCAAAGGCCATTGTTGCTCTCTGTGTGTGACAGTTAAGAGTCTCTAGACCTTCCCTGCCAACAGGTTATGGGCCCCGGGTTTTAACCATCCCACACTGCAACACACCCTTGTCCAATCCTCATAATTCTTGGCACACACCTTCCTACAGGTTCCATCCACCTCCTGTCCAATTTTCAGCCTTATCCGTCAACATTTGACTTCACAACACCCTTATCATGTCCAGGTGTCATCCTGCCCTTTTCTGCTATTACCCTTCCTGCTTTCATATCACCCTCCTCAACAACACCAACTATTCCCAGTGGAGAGGAG
>QLPI01052076.1:0-34487 GCA_003314275.1 Chroogomphus rutilus
GCACGCACGGAACAGCAGGGCGCAACGCAAGAGCACGTTGAAGCCTAGCCACCCCGTAACGGATGGCAAGTGGCACCCGATTGCTTTTTACTCGAAAAGCCTCTCCTCAGTGGAGAGTCCACGATAAGGATATGCTTGCTATCATCCGAGCCTTAGAGGAGTGGAGACACTTCTTAGAGGGCACCAAACACCGTGTCAAAATCTGGACCAACCACAAGAACCTAGAGTACTTCTGATCCTCGAAGAAGTTGAACTGGCGACAAGCCTGTTGGTCTCTCTACCTCTCATGTTTCAACTTTGACCTGCAGCACAGACCGGGAGTAGCGATGGGGAAGTCCGACGTGCTTTCACGTCAGTCAGACTATGGATCAGGTGCAGGCGACAATAGCGACCTAGTCTTGCTCCGACCCGAGCTGTTCGCGATACAGGCACTAGAAGGAGTGGCACTGGAGGGGAAAGAGCGAGGGATCACCCGAGAACTGAAGAGGGTGCTAACTGTCAAGTACACGTACTGAGGTCCCGACTACTCGCCAGTGCCGACCGAACAACCATCCTACGTCCACGTACAAGTGTCCACGCAGCATGCATAACACTTGATACACCGGTCTCGGCTCGGTACATCCGCCATCCACATTCCTCGGTCCGTTTCACCTCGGGACTTTCTGTCCTTGTACTATCCTCGGTTACCAGCCTTGTCTTATAGTCTGGCACCTCCTATTGTCCTATCTTTGGACATATTCTATTATCCTGTCTTTTATTGTTCTATCCCCGCTTTGCATTCCTTGTTCTAAATTTGTTCGTTGTGGACAATGACCACATGCTCTGCATACCTTATTGTCCCACATTCCTTATTCCACATGTCGCTTCTTAAAACTATATAAGTAGGACATGGATGTACATACTTCCTCATTCTGGGTATCGACTAGGCTTAGGCCCTTCTACCTTCTTCTCTCCTGTTAAGTCCTCGACTCGAGCCGGCATCATTAGTATTCCCTCGAGTACCCATCTGTGGCAAATACAGTGGCACGCACGGCAAGTAGGGCGCAACGCACGAGCACGTTGAAGCCAACGCCACTACTCTTGGCCTGCAGGACTTGGCCATAGTCCGCCCGACCTTTTCGCCAACACCCCTAGGCAGTACCGAAGTCCGTCAGTATCCGACGCTTGACACTAACTTAAGGAACACTAGAGGATGAAGTGACAGAGGTGGTGAGGAAACTGCAGGAAGCAGGAGGGAGGTCATTGGTCTCAGCCGAATGGGCAGAAGCCGATGGACTGTTGACCTTCCGAGGCAAGGGGTATGTTTCAGATGTGGGAGGCCTCTGGCAATGGATCCTAGCCCATCACCATGACTCCAAGGTAGCCGGGCACCCCAGCCGCTGGAAGACCCTCAAACTTGTCTCTCAAAACTATTGGTGGCCTCACATGTCTCAGTATATTGGTGAGTACACCAAGACATGTGACCTGTGCTTATGGACAAAGGTCCAGAGACAACGGCTGGTCAGGGAACTCCACCCGCTCCTGATCCCTGAGGCATGGTAGGATGCCATAAGTGTAGACTTCATAGTAGAGCTCCCCGATGTGTACGGGTACGACACCATGATGAACGTGGTAGACTCGGTGTCAAAACGGGCACACTTCATACCAACTCATACAATAGTAATGGCAGCCGGAGCAGCGCGACTCTTCCTACACCACTGTTATGATGATGAGAAAGGATGTTATCGTAATTATAAATCTCCCAATGACGAGACTATTGGCGAGGTTTGGATTGGGGTTGGCTTCAACGTATTGCGTTGCGCCCACTTGGATCGCACGGTCCCCAAATTTTGTAAAGGTGAAGTAGACAGAAGAGAACAGAGGAACCTTGGTCAAAATCAAGATTGATTTTCTGACTGAAGACTGAACTAATAGTACAAGATCTTTTATACTACTTTCTAATCTATTAGGAGTCGAAGAGATTCCTATAATAGAATGAGAAAGCCGAGGATTGTGAAAAGCGAGAACAGAATACTATGCCCCAAATAATGATCTCCTCCATGACATTGTGGAGTGACATGTCACTCCGATTCCCAACGGAGTTACCCTAAGGAACGTAATAGCGAATAGATGGAAACGGAATGAAATGTAATGAAAGGATATTAGACGTAAATGAAGACAGAATGGAATAGCGAGCATATGGAGTGTGACGTAAATGAGTGGAGTGAATTGACAGTAGCATGTGATGCCAAGACGGATACACGAGGTGCATATAGTCTGTGGGCTGAGGGCGTATTGTTGGATAAGCGAGCGAGAGCGGAGTTGGGCTGAGTGGGCTGAATTGAATAGTCGGGCATGCCGGCGTACGGTTCCTGACAACCACATGTGGAAGCTGCACGGGTTGCCAAGGGTATTGGTGTACAATCGGGGGGCCCAATTTGTCTGCAAGTTCACCCGGGAGCTCTATCGCTTACTAGGCATTCTCTTGGCAGCCTCTATGGCTTACCATCCACAGACGGATGGTCAGACCAAACGGGTGAACCAGGAACTGGAACAGTACCTCCGCCTCTTCGTCAATGAGAGGCAAGATGACTGGGATGATCTCCTACCCCTAGTCGATTCCAGTACAATAACCATGTTCACACCTCGACCTGCAAGTCCCCCTTCTTGCTAGATATGGGCAGACACCCATGGATGGGGTTTGAACCACACCAACCCCCATCCCATCTTGAGTCTGTGAATGAGTTCAAGGAGTGGATGGAAGGAGCACTTTCGGAGGCAAAGGCGGCCCTGGTAAAGGCAAAGGATGACATGGCGACTTATTACAACCGTAGGCGCCAGCCAACACTGACATTCATTCCAGGTGACACGGTATACCTCAATGTTAGCAATATTTGCACCAATCAGCCATCCAAGAAACTAGTGCACAGGTGACTCGGCCCCTACCTTATAGAGGAACGAGTGGGGTCTCACGCATACCAACTTTGACTCCTGAAGGCCTTGAGCCATCTTCACCCAGTCTTCCCGGTTGTCAAACTCACCCCGGCTCTGATGGACCCCATCCCAGGTAGGTGACAGCCCATTCCACTGCAGCCAATCCTCGTTGACAAAGAGGAACATTTTGAGGTCAAGCAAGTGCTCGACAGCCAAATGAGAGCAAATTGGCTGCAATTCCTTATCAAATGGAAGGGTTATGGCTACAAAGAGAATTCATGGGAGAACGAAGACAATGTCTGGGCCCCCGACCTTGTTGCTGACTTCTACCATCTGCACCCAGGTGCCCCATGCTGAATCTGCACCTTGGATGTGTCTGCCTTCAGATCCCGCATGCCAGTCCTGCCCATAGGGATCAATGCATTGGAGATGCCGCATTCTAGAGGGGTGTCAAGTACGCAACACCAAGTACCGGCTCACTCGGGAATACTGACCAACCGGCCCTTGCCCACATCATCTCGCACTACCACACGGCCTCGGCTCGGTACACCTGGTACATCGTCTGGACCACTCCTCTCATCCTATCCCCTTCATTGTTCCTCACCCCCTATCCACTCCTTGACCCATTCCCCCTGAACAACATGATGGCCACTCATTGTCCTGGCCACAGCATATTGTTTTATCTTCAGTCGTCCTCTATTGTTTTATTCTCGCCCACCACTTCATTATCTTATTCTCAGCCATACTCTATTATTCTAATCTCGCTTACATTCCTTATTCTATTCTTGACCACTGTGGACAATGCCTCCATGTGGTTTCTTCATACCTTATTGTTTCCATTCCTTACACCACCCTGTTCCACATCTTGCTTCTTAACTATATAAGTAGCAGGATGTATGTAGATAGTTCCTCACTCAGAATATCAAATCGGTTCGCACCCCTTTGTCCGTTCCCTATCTCTAAAAGTCCTTCGCTCGAGCCAACGCCCTCGGCATCCCTCACGAGACTCCTCTCACTATCCAAATTAGTGGCACGCACGGAACAGCAGGGCACAATGCACGAGCACATTGAAGCCTAGCCACTCCAGAACGGTTTGCAGGACTTAACCGATATTTTGGCATTACCAAATCCTGACAGTATATTCTGAGTGATACTGCTTTCCATGCCACCTCCGTTCTTACGATCATGCCCCCATGAACTAGATCCACAGCCCATATGGATGACAATCGGCTCACCCCCACAGTAAATCAACGAAGGGAGCACGAAGCCACTGGTACCTCTTAAATACTGTGATGGGGAATATAGGTTGGTAGATGGACTAGCTACTATGGTAAAAAGTCTCGTAGCTATGGGATGTATAACTAATATTTTATGTACCTATATGCTCATATGCTGGCGACGCGCAACGGGTCGATCAGATGTAAGCGCTGGTCCGAGGAGCTGGTGGCGATGTGACCGTAGGTTGTGTAGGTTGATTGTGGGTGATCCACAACAGTGAAGTAGGTTAATAGAGGCGTGAGCGTGATGTATAGCACCTATATAATTATCCCCGCTGGGTCCGCAGCCTTGAATGACGACGAGTGATGATTTGACCCAATGCGGCTTGACGTCACCTGAGTACGTCGAACAGATATCAAATATAAGTGTAGGGGGTTTTCGGTATGAGAGACTAGTATTATTCGTCCTAGTTACTTTCTCTTTATACAAGTAAACCCTCTAACTAAAATATAATCCGTAATTAACGGATTCTGTGGAACATATGCAGGGTCGGCCCACTGTGGGCTGCCCCGATGGAATCTTCATAGAGATATGGCACCTGTCAGTGGTGCCATTTGAATAGAACTACTTCTCCCTTTGTTCCCTTCTTGTCTGCAACATTTATCGTCTCTCTGAGCCGTGTCTCATGTCTCATTGTCCTGTTTCTCAGTCATCTGTCCTCGGTGACTGCATATATGCACCCTGGTTCCTTCAATTCTTGTTCCTTTCCATGTGAGTCTCTTCCCCTATGTTCCTTCTGTCTCCTCCTATCTGCTTTCCCTTTGTCTCCTTCCGTATTCCATACATTTGGCTCTTCTGGCCCCTACATCTCCTGATCATCTGGGCACTTAGCGTCTAAGTCGCCGCCGGTTTGTGTCTCTTGCACGGTAACTACTAGTAAGTCCGTGTACTATACTCTTTCAACTGCATGCTCACTAATACTTGTTCTGTACGCTATTTTACACTATTCTTTCTTTGTTATACAATTAAATGTGTGTTCAAAATGTTTTTGTCCTTTTCTCATCCCTCACTCCCTTCTCCCCATTCCTTCTACTGTTCGTCACAACATACCCCTTCAAACTTGTACGACTCCTAAAACACTTAGGAGATGTACATGTTTGCGAGTGGGGAGTGCCTTGGTCAGGATATCGGCTGGGTTCTGCAATGTAGGGATGTAATGTAACTTGATGTTTCCTACGTTGATCTGTTCACAGGTGTAATGATAATCGGTGTCAACGTGCTTTGTGCGGGACGTGTTGACATCGTCTCTGGCAAAAGATATGAAGGACTGATTGTCGGTAAAGAGGGGGATTGGTCTGAAGAGCTGTTGGAAATATTTTCCAAGTTTAATGAGCCATACGCCTTCAGTGGATGCAACAGAGCCTGCGACGAGTTCTGACTCCATGCTGGAGCGTGTAACGAGTCCTTGTTTTTTCGATGCCCAAGATATGGGTGAGCCGTTGAATGTGTAGACCCACCTGGAGGTGGACTTTCGATCGTTCACGTCTCCCGCAAAGTCGGCATCTGTATAACCAATTAGATCATGCGCGTACCCCTCCATACCTTCTCTTTTGGTGCTGTACAAGATCCCGTGGTCTCTTGTAGTGAGCAAATACCGCAACACTCAAGTAGCGGCTTCCCAGTGGACGACCGACGGGTTGGACGTAAATTGTGTGCACTTGTTAGTGGCATATGAGATGTCGGGTTGTGTGGATATGGAGCAGTAGTTAAGACTGCCTATGAGTGATGCATAGTTTAAGTCCATCGACGACGTGTCAGACTTGGGGCTGGATCGAAGGTTGTTGAGATGATCCATTGGTGAGTTGACTGGCCTTCCACCGACGATTTCAAAATGTTTGGCAATAGTGTCGATGAACGATGGTTGGGAAATATGTATTGTCCCCAAATGCCTGTCGCACGTGATTTTAATGCCGAGCAATCTGACTGGCTCACCAAGATCTTGTATCTCGAAGCTCCCTTTGATATCATCCACCATTTGCACCATCGACATCTTTGAACTTGATGCAAGTAGACCGTCATCGATGTACCATCCCATGATCTCCATTGATCCATCTGCACTGAATCGTGTGAACACGGTAGGATCGGCCTCTCCTGACTGAAATCCCACTCCTTCGAGTTCCCTTCTCAACATCTGATGCCACACTCTCCCCGACTGCTTCAGTCCATAAATTCCTTTGTTTAGTTTACACACCATATGTTCATTCCCCTCCTCGATAAAGCCTTCAGGCTGACGCATATACACGTCCTCCTCAAGTAATCCGTTGAGGTAGGCGCCTTTGACGTCCACGTGTCTGAGCTCGAGATTGTGCTTTGATGCTAGTGCGAGGATGAGTCGTATGGATGTGAATCTGATAGTTGGTGAATACGTCTCATTAAAGTCGAGTCCCTGTATCTGTGAGAACCCCTGTGCGACAAGACGGGACTTCAACTTATCGACATGTCCCAGGTTGTCCCTCTTCACCCTAAACGTCCACCGACTCCCTACTATATTGATGTCCGGTGGCCTCTCAACTAGCATCCAAGTATTATACCCCTTCAGGCTCTCGAACTCGTCCTGGCATGAAGCGTGCCACTGTTCGGCATTGGGTAGGCGCATTGCCTCTTTGTAGTTAGCTGGCTCATCAGCAGCTAGCATGACAAAGGCGGATTCCATCGTCATCAAATTGGACAGGCCGTATGCTAGGCTGTTGATATCAGCAATCAGCGCTGCATTTCTGGGTGTATGCCTCTTTCCTCTCCCGTATGAGACGTTTGATGGGTCGAGCCAGGGTCCCTTTTCGAAATCTTTGGGTGCGTGTTGCTCCCCATCATCAACTTGGTCTGGCACGGCCTCGATCACGTCCTCAACTTCTGCCTCCTCCAATCGTTCATTGTCTTCCGCTTCTTGTGTGATCGCTCTGCTGGGTTGTCCGCTGGCGACCAGATTTGGGACGTCCGGCCAGTTGAAGTCTGGTGCTGGGGTGGACACGGGTGAGACTGTGATGAGGGTATTGTTAACCTTCAACTCTGGCTGATCATCATCATTGTCCGCATGTATAGTAATACGTTCTATATGCTTAGCTTCATCGAATACAACGTCCCTGACCTTGATCACTTTGTGCATTCGGGGGACGTAAACTTTGTAAGCCTTTGAGTCGTTGTAATATCCTACAAAAATCCCCTCAATTGATTTGAAGTCACCCTTCCTTCGTCTGTCTTTTGGTATGAGTGCCTAACATTTGCAGCCAAATGTCCTGAACCAGTTGATTCTGGGTCGAGTTCCCCAGAAGGCCTGGTATGGTGACATGCCGATACGCCCATGCAGTATGCGGGTCCTGACAAAATTCACCGTGTGAATAGTGGCAACCCAAAATCTCTTCGACAGTCCCGATTCATGCTGTAACATGAGTGCTCCCTCCTGTAGCATTCTGTTATATCTTTCTGCTATCCCGTTATGTTCGGGAGTGTACGGGGGAGTCGTCTCATGTATGATACCACTGTCAATACAAAGTTTCTGGAATTGATGACTGATGTACTCCCCTCCATTATCTGTCCTGATCTTTTTGATATTTATTTTCTTTTGTCGAAGTAACCACGTGATATATGCGATGAAAGATGAGGTGACTGTTGTACATTCTTTGTCTTTGAGAAAATAGATTTTCGCGAGTCTGGAAGTAGAGTCGATCCAAGTGATGAAATATTTGAAGCCGTTGAAAGATGCCTCGAAAGGGCCACATACATCTGACACTACAATATCGCCAATGTCAGTGGGGAGTTCCTCAGTGTGTAGGAACAATGATCGTATCTGTTTGCCAAATGGGCAATCTGTACATTGTGGGATAGGCCTGGAGTGGTCATGGGGTCGAAACCCGATGGCCGTCTCCTGCCTCTTCATGTTCTCCATCGTCCTGTAATTCATGTGGGCAAGTCTGTGGTGCCACAAGATGATGTTGGACGGTTCCCCGGAGAACTTGATTGTTTCTGGTGCATCGCTGGGTATTCTGATGGCTAGGAAGGCAAATAAATTTCCTTCATTGAAGCCGTAAGCGATTGCTCTCCCTGTGTGATACAAATAAGTGCTGTCTCCAGCAAAGACAGCGCCGATGTTTCCTTTATTCATGCGTCCCACTGAAAGTAAGTTGGTTTCAAGCTTTGGTACGTGTATGACATCTGTGAGAGTGAATCGGACATTGTCGAGTCTGTACTTTGGGTCTGACATGATTTTAATTCGTACGGTTCCTCTCTTGACGGCTGTGAAGATGTCCCTGCTTGCGGTTTGTATTTTGACAGGCGGGCAGTCATGAATCGACTCAAATAGGTCGATATTTCCACAGAGGTGACTGGTGGCTACAGTGTCGGCCAGCCAGTAGTGTGATTTGTCACACATTGATGTGAGCGCATCGGTTGTGAGTGAGCTGAAGATGGCTTTGCCTATTGGGGAGACGGTTTCAGTGACTTTAGCTACGAATAAGAAGTCTTCTGATACCGGGCCGTTAGGCAAATTGGGGTGTGTGATTCTTGGCCTGCTCGACTGTGATGCCGGCTGAGGGGGTGGATTCTGAGTGGCATCAGGAGTCCTCAGCTGTATTGCTGGGAGGTTCTGCATGTGGTTAGTCCTCCACGGTGCCTGTCTGGCTGCGCCTCTGCCGGGTGACCAACATTTGGCAGCTGGGTGACCGATCCTGCTGCAGTTGTTGCAGCGGTAGGATGGTCGTTTGCTGTTGGCTGCCTGTGGAGACATGAGTGGCTGCAGGGGGCGTTGATACTGCTGAGGTTGTCGAGTGGTTGGGGGAGACTGTGGTATGGATGGTCGCAACACCTGTTGGGTATTTGGAGGCTGTTGCTGTGATTGGGTGATGTGGGGGGGAGGAATGACTGGTGCCGGTGGGATCGCCGATCGCCGTTGCGGTCTAGATTGAGCGATGAATGCAGATATGCCGTACGTTTCCATTTCTAATGCAATTAGACCGGCCTCATGTGCCTCGAGACGGCCTTCAATATCTTTAGGTGTGACTGCAATCATACGGATCGTTTCTGCGATTCCTCTCCATGATTCGGGTATGTTCCTAAGTAAAGTGGCAGCATGATAGGAATCTGCAATGTCTTCACCCATCTTTTTTAAGTCTCTCCCTGAAGTCCTTCATTGTAGTGATGTATGAGCAGACGGATTGTCCTTCTGTCATGTGGTAGTGATCGTATCGGCTCCTGATGATGCTGACCTTGCTGGGGTCCTTTGATTCGAAGCGGTTAATAAGTATTTTCCAGGCTTCTGATGCAATCGTTGTCTCCTCGATTTCTGTCTGTAAATCTGTGGATATACACATGAGCAATTGGTAATAGGTAGTACTATTTCTAGTCTTCCATTCTTCTTGGAGTTGGGCAATGGTTGCTGTGGATGTGGCAGTAGTGGGGTTTACTTTGGTTCCATCGAGTATTCTGTTGAGTCCCCATTCCATAATTGTAGCTGCCATTTTCCTCTTCTATGATCCCCAATTCTCCTCATCTAGTTCTGGCTTAATGTCCCTGAACTTGTTAACATTGTATCTCGGTAAGGTATAAGCCATCAGAGTCGTTGAGGCTTTTAATCTCTTAAATACTGTGATGGGGAACATAGGTTGGTAGATGGACTAGCTACTATGGTACAAAGTCTCGTAGCTATGGGATGTATAACTAATATTTTATGTACCTATATGCTCATATGCTGGCGACGTGCAACGGGTCGATCAGATGTAAGCGCTGGTCCGAGGAGCTGGCGGCGATGTGACTGTAGGTCATGTAGGTTGATTGTGGGTGATCCACAACAGTGAAGTAGGTTAATAGAGGCGTGAGTGTGATGTATAGCACCTATATAATTATCCCCGCTGGGTCCGCAGCCTTGAATGATGACGAGTGATGATTTGACCCAATGCGGCTTGATGTCACATGAGTGCGTCGAACAGATATCAAATATAAGTGTAGGGGGTTTTCGGTATGAGAGACTAGTATTATTCGTCCTAGTTACTTTCTCTTTATACAAGTAAACCCTCTAACTAAAATATGATCCGTAATTAACGGATTCTGTGGAACATATGCAGGGTTGGCCCACTGTGGGCTGCCCCAATGGAATCTTCATAGAGATATGGCACCTGTCATTGGTGCCATTTGAATAGAACTACTTCTCCCTTTGTTCCCTTCTTGTCTGCAACATTTATCGTCTCTCTGAGCTGTGTCTCATGTCTCATTGTCCTGTTTCTCAGTCATCTATCCTCGGTGACTGCATATATGTGCCCCAGTTCCTTCAATTCTTGTTCCTTTCCATGTGAGTCTCTTCTCCTATGTTCCTTCTGTCTCCTCCTATCTGCTTTCCCTTTGTCTCCTTCCATATTCCATACATTTGGCTCTTCCGGCCCCTACATCTCCTGATCATCCGGGCGCTTAGCGTCTAAGTCGCCGCCGGTTTGTGTCTCTCGCACGGTAACTACTAGTAAGTCCATGTACTATACTACTTTCAACTGCATGCTCACTAATACTTGTTCTGTACGCTATTTTACACTATTCTTTCTTTGTTATACAATTAAATGTGTGTTCAAAATGTTTTTGTCCTTTTCTCATCCCTCACTCCCTTCTCCCCATTCCTTCCACTGTTCGTCACAACAGTACCCTACCCCTTCTCATTGCTTATACTTCGCCAACAATAGAACTATGGCATCTTGCCTCCCCCTTTGAGCAAAAACCACGCATCGAAGAGGTGGTCGACGACGAAATCAAATACGCAGATTACGATAACGACGACCAAGAACCACATCCGGCAGAGGATGAACCCGGTTCAGTACACTAGGACACAGATGCTGAAACCAAGGAACAGCCTCAGCACCCCCAGCAGGCAAACACACCTGAACCTCCCTGGACTCCAACAGCCGTGCGCTCTCAGCCCGCGGTTGCACCCCATCAGCCCGTGGCCGCACCTCCGCAACCTGCAGCCGCTCCCCCTCCGTCCGTGGCTATACCACCGCAGGCCAGGCAAGCTCCCCGAGCCCGACTAGCCCCACAGCCCAGGCAAGCTCCGCAAGCCAGGCCACTTCCTAGGGCCAGGGCTCCCGTGAACCCGGCCAACAATCAAGACCTTCTGAACGCCATTCTTGAACTCGGCAGGACCACTTGGAACCACCGACAAGACAGTCAAGCCGCCAGAATCCGAGAACCAGAACCCTTCGATGGAACCAATCCAAAGAAGTTAAAGGGTTTCATCTTCCTTTGCAGAATGAATTTCTGCACCCAGCCTAACTCATTCCCTGATGATAGGCAAAAAGTCAATTACATGGTCTCTTACCTGAAAGGAACAGCTCTGGAATGTTTCGAGCCGTACCTGACGGGTAATCCCAATATGGAACCCCATTGGACCAGCAACCTGGAGCTTTTCATCGACGAATTACAGATCAACTTCGGCTCTTGGGACGAAAGAGCCAATGCTGAGATGGCCCTCGAAAAGCTAACCATGCAGGACAACCACAAAGCCACTCGGTTCTTTGTGGAATTTTACAGGCTCGCGGCTTTTGTCAACTACAATGACAACACCCTCCTCCGCAAGGCATACACGGCACTACCAAAACACATCAAAGATGGTCTCATCCATTTTGACAAACCCCATACACTCGACAAACTCCGAAATTGTGTTCAAAGGATCGACATGAGGTATTGGGAACGAAAGGCTGAACAGTCTGCAGAGGGCAGCAATGAGCCAAAAAAAGATATTAGATTGGACAAGCCTGGCAACAGATCCACCTTGGACAACCGCCAGCAACATAATAGCAACGATAACAGCAGCAAGGACATGTCCAAGAAAAAGGATGGGAAAACGCCCGACCCACCCGAGTATACCAAAACCCTCGGAAAGGATGACAAACTGCTCCCGCTGAACATCAAAGACGCATGGACCACAACCTGTGTCTCCTCTGTGCCGCCAGTGATCACAAAGTCGCCGAATGCCCAAAGGCAACCAAAGCCCGCACGACCACCACTTCCGACTCCATCTCACAGGCATCTGATGCCGAGGACGTCAATGCTGAGGACTCAGCAATGGCGACCGAAGACTAGTCCACCATCCACCAGCCTCTGAGCACACCGAGAGTTGCGTTGACTCGGTAGATGCTAGTAGTGAGGTGTAGATCAATGCTCCTATGCCCCCAAAATTTCGTTTAATTTCTCAGTCATCACCCATTCATAGTTACATCCTTATGTTATCCTGCCTTAGAATTCGTTGATCCAGTACTGCTAAATTCGGTTGTTACTGAATACATAGACATGTCACTAGATCCTCCGATAGGACAACCAGTCCACCCATCCGTTATCACGTCACTAGATCCGTCGGTCGGCAATATTCGGTCACAACTCGCTCACCCACTATAATCCGTTGATTAACAGGGTATTGGGCAGTATTACACTCCGTCATGCCACTAATGCCTTTAGGTGCATCCAATGGCCTCGGTCCAGTCGGCACATGCCACTGCTCCAAAAGCCTCACCCAGGATCCTGCTCCATTGCCGGAAACTCTGCCAAAGGGTTTCTAGCTCAGGCCTCTCGGTCAGCGGCGCCATTCGGCACGTTCGGCCAAGGTCTTCTCCGTCCATCCCCATCCATTCCTGTTTATCCGATTCACATAATTACATCATAAGCTTACACCTTGTAGACGATGGGACGTCTACCTAGACAGGGGGGGGTGGCAACCAAGCAACACTACAAACCTCCCCTCCCAAAAAAATCCCCCTTCCATTCACTCTTTATCTCGACCTTAATTCCTACCCATCCCAACACACTATTCCTGATACCACTAATCCCTCCAACCCAACCAAATCTGCCAAAACGAACTTCGGCACATTTACTTGTTTTCTTCTGCTCACATGCTTCTATTTCCTTCCTTATCCTTTCTTTAAAAAGAAAAAAAAAACGATTCTATTATCACTCATCCTTCAGAGTCTCTACTACCATTTCCTCATCAAAATCCTTACCCTTGTCCTTCCCTTTCTCTTCACCCTCATCATCTTTCAACTGATCCTCACCTGGATCCTCACCACCTAACTCCTCCACAATGACCAGTATCACTGGCACTGCCGACTCCCCGCGCAGACTCAGACTCTCATGCAAGAGAACCATCGCACGACCCATGAACCTCACCCCTTCCACCAACTCGAGGAGCAACCTGTTCGACCTCGCCCTCTCTTGGAGAATGTCCTCCCAGATCTCGGCAAGTCATCGCGACCCCGACCCCCCGGGCAAGGGGACTTCCACTGTCATTTCATGCCCGCTCGGCTGTATGGCCACCGGCCATTCGCTCGGTCGCATCGTAACGGCCCTTCTCAGCCTCTTCATCGGCTGCTCCTCTTGTGTCTCCTCCCCTCCACTCTCCTCTTCACTCTCACTCTCCGACTCCACCTCTTCCCAACTCCTCGCCTTGCGCTGCTGAGGCGCCGCCAAACTGCATTTCACCTGGCCCGCATTGCAGCACCCGCACGCCGCTCTCACATTTCTAACGGAGCAGGCTTCTCCGCATTCCTTGCAATGGTCGCATATCCAAACCCAAGGGAACCCAACCCAGTGACCCATGTGGGTTGGGATAACCTGTACTATTCCCTATTGATGATGACTAGAATAGTTATGAATTCCAAGAATGCTAGCATTCTGTAAAATTTTCAGTTCCTGTACTAGATAGAGGCCAGCTTTAAGATAGTACAGATAGGCATCTACTTTTGCTTCCATTGAGGGAGTATGTCTCCTTGCCAAGGTTCCATTTCCATATATGATTATATTTGTTAGCAATGAGCAAATTATTATTTACAAGTTTTTACTATTACATATGAAATTTCAAACAAGTGTATAATATGAGAAGTAATGAAGACAAAACATATGATATTTTGGACAATTTTACAAAATATTTTCAAGTTGAACCAAGTCATTTCAGGTACCTTCTGAGCTGTGCTGTCTGTGAGTCAAGTTGTATCAAGCTAATCATGGTCTATAGCCATCCAAAAAGTGTGCACCATTCAATGTTCTATTCACCGTAATTTTCTATGATCATCCTGTATTTTTCCAATGTCTATTTGAGTTCTATTCCCTGTTCCTTCTGGATTTGGATATAGTCAAAATGCCTACCAGAATTATTCCCTAGCATCTACATTTCCATAACAGGAAGGAGGGAGGTCAATGTCACTGTTCAGTGAGTTATATGCTATCCTAACTCAAGTAAAGGGTAATATATTACTCTAAATATCTATAGTTAAGCAAATTACATGAATAGTAACATTACTAAATATTCTATGGATATGCAAGCCCATTCACCTCCAGCATCTCTGAGTGCTAAACTATCAAAATCATTAATTCCATACATTATTTCCCTCAAATACTTTTATTCCATTTCTTTACCAAAAATTCCTTCATTATCAGCTATATTATTTCCATCCTTTATTCCTTTATCCCACTGCTGATTCGACACTCATTCTGCATTGTGACCTAGCAAAGTGCCTAAGCCATCAAGCATGCTCTTCAGAACAGGAAGGACCTGGCCAGTCTTTTTATGTATCAACAATGTTTGATTTTCAAACCCAACACTGTTCTCTATGTTCACTATTATTTACATTCATTTTAACTTCATGTATGTGCTGTATAAAATTTGTTTCAAGTGTTTGTGATATTGTCTCAATCCCTCCTTATTTTCACTTTTCATGTGATTATTTCATTCCCTCACAGCTCTTATAATACAACATGTAAAATAGTTTAAGTCAAATATTCTATGTCTTGACCACAATCCATAATCATAAAAACACAAAACCAAATAAATCTTAAGCCTACAGACATACTTGTAGAAAAATAATCTATTTAGTCTCATCTCTTTTTCAAATATTATCAGCCCTTATGCCTAATCAACCACATATCTATATTCCACCCATCTTGGATTTTCAGCCCATATTCTTACAATTACATTTATAGTATAAGTCCACTCACTTCACTTTTCCTTTCTATTTATATTGGTTGCATTACTTTCCTTATCTGTATTCAACCTTACAATTACTTGTTCTGAATTTCTTCTATTGTTACATTTCTTATATCATGACTCTGTCAGGGGACAGCCCTTAGGCCCCATTTCCTTTTCCTTTATTTCCATATTTTCCTTAATTTCCTATATCGCTTACTCCCTTCCTATCCTATTCCTATTTTTTGTTATTCATGTTACTGGTTATTTCCTCACTATTCGTACTTGTTGTGACTCAGTAGCTATATAGCTAGTAATTAGGCAAGGGGATCCTCACTCAGTTCTCTTTGGATCCCCTCTACCTAAGGGATGCAATAGTAAGGTAGCGGACAAACGGTTTCCACTAAGGTCATGTGATGTGACAGTCACGGTCACAGGTGCAAAAAATTTCATTGTTGAAAAAATAATTTTTATTCTGCTACAGAGGATGGCATTTTTTTTTGGAAATAATAATTGAGCTACACTATATAATATCAGCTGCCTTGTCCAACTCAGCTAAAATAGTATCTGGCATGTTGCCAGATCCTTGTGCAAATGATGGATATGACACTTGAGTCATGTGACCTTAGTGGAATATGTCCTCTACCTTATCTGTGGGAATGCCTTTCTATATATGGAATATTTCCTTATATAGGTGATTACGTCAGCGCAAAAATTTTGTGGCCAAAAATTTTTTAACAGTGTCAGACTGCTTAAAACTGTGATTATGAATTTTGGGAAGATGTTTGAAAGTTTTGATATACTACATTTGCAATAGTGATTTTTTTCAAAAAGTAAACCAAGACTATTGTCAGGCTCCGGGAATGCCGAGGAGAGGCCAAGTCCTGCAGGCTGGGAATAGTGGCATGGCTTCAACGTGCTCGTGCGTTGCACCCTACTTCCCATGCGTGCTACCGATTTGGGACAGAGGGATACCCGGGAGAATGCTGAGAATGTCGGCCCAGGTAAAGGACTTAGGACAGGAGAAGGGAGGACAAGAAGGCATAAACCTAGTTGATTTCCAGAACGAAGAACCATCTACATACATTGGCTACTTATATAGGCTAATAAGTGAGATGTGGAACAGAGTGGAACAAGGAATGGAGAACAATAAGGTATGAAGAATCATGTGGGGGTATTGTCCACAATGATCAAGAATAGAACAAGGAATGTGGATGATAATAGAACAATGAAAATGACCGAGGACAAAAGAGTGACTGAAAATAGAACAATAGAAAGTGGCCGAATATAAAACAATAGGGCCACTGCCGAGTAACAACAAAGAGTGAATGTCCCGAGGGTAAACAGGCAAGGGGAAGGAAGGGGAATGAAGGAATGACAAAGGATAGAGGGGACAGGATGAGGAAAGTGAACCAAACGATAAGCCAAGACCGAGACCATGTACTGGCGAGGGATGACTTGTCACTGGTGTGTGGGACTAAAAGGCAAGGGTTGTTCGGTCGGTACTACCAAGTGAACCGGAGCTTGGTATCGGGGGCTTGACAACTATGTACATATAGTTTTATGCCATTGATCTGTGGTCTCAGAATCATTTTTTTGTTAAAGTTGCCAGATCCTTGTGCAAAATGGTGGATGTGACATTTGAGTCACATGACCTTAGCAGAAACTGTTTGTCTGCTACCTTATTAGTAGTAGCCAGTAATATAAACTAACCTTTGGATCCCCTCTACCTAAGACTCTCTGTGAGATACTTCTAGAGAAGTCAGAGAGTTGCCTTTACAGTAGAACTGAGCCATCAATAGAGGACCAACGGGTTGTGTCAAGTACATATATCGAGATTCTGGTAATTCGGCAGTGCTAACCGAGCAGTCAGTCTACATCCATACACAAGTGTCCAAGCCGCATGCAAGTCACTTGGTATGCCAGTCTCAGCTCAGCACATCCACCATCCACATTCCCCATCCCCATCCCTCATCCACTTTGCCTCATTCACCATCTATTAATCCTACCCTGTCTGCTCCTTACTCCTCGACCCATCTTATCCTGGGACATCTGACCATTGTTTTATCCTTGGCCATAACCCATTGTTTTATAGTTGGGCACTTCCTATTGTCCTATCCTTGGCCACATTCCTATTATTCTATTTTCATTGATCTATTCCCGTTTACATTCCTCCATTCTATTTTTGCTCATTGTGGTCAATACCCCCACATGCTCTACATACCTTATTGCCCCACATTCCTTATTCCACATGTCACTTCTTAACCTATATAAGTAGGACATGCATGTACATACTTCCTCACTCTGGGTAATCGACTAGGCTTAGTAGGCCCCTTTACCTTCCCTTCCCCTGTTAAGTCCTCTACTCAGGTCGATATCTTTGGCACTCTCTGAGTATCCCTTCTATTCTAAATTGGTGGCATACATGGAAAGTAGGGTGCAATGCACAAGTATATTGAAGCCAAAGCCACTACTTTTAGCCTGCAAGACTTGGCCACTCCCTGTCAGCATCCTCGGCATTACCGAAGCTTGACAGGTCACCACACACTTCAACTGATGAGTGATGTCCTTTTACGGAGACTCTGGCAGTCAACTCCCTCTCTCCTCACATTTCAGACGATCCTTCCCTGTTCCTAACAGTGAAGCTGTACCTACTAGAGGGAACAGAATGGTGCTAAAATAAAGTGATAGTGGACTGCTTTAGGTGACACTGAAAACCACCACACTGCCGGTAGAGTATGCTGCCCTCTGAAGGCTATGGCAATACTATAAACCCCCAACTACCCTAACACCTCCTTTCACACACCTCTATTCTGACTACCTAGCATATCTACATGCCAAACAACCCCCTATACTACCCTATGACCTGCATGACCCACCGTACATCCATGTCCTCCAAACCTAACCACCTGCATGGTTCCTCCTGTTCGATTCCCCATTGCAGCACGACTCTCTCACCCTTACAATCCTCCCTCCTTTCCAGCAACACTTCTGATGCTGTGTGTGATACACCACATGATACACTTTCTGCTGCCACCATCACTTCTGCATCTACCTTCCAACCTACCTTGGGCCAGCAGTGATAACCCTGTATATCTCAGGAGACATGCATCTGCTCCTGGAGAGTCCTCTTCCAATTTGCTTGTCTGTGACAAGTCCCATTCCCTAACAATGGCCTCCATTCAAGTTTTCACTGTCCCTCATAGAGACCTCAGATGGCCTTCTCTCCATCACATTGGCATTGCATAAGTGGACAAGGCTTGCACATTTGACCAGACATGTCTCAACATGAATGAGCTCCAGTCACATGGATGGCAAAGAAAAGAGAAGAAAAGGGAAGAAAAGGGAATAACCCAGTAGTCCCCTGACACTACCATGTCCCTGGTGACTTATGCTCTCCAGCCTACTCTCAAAGTCACACTCTTGGCTGACCATATAGGCTTGCTGACTCCACCTCCCATACCTCTATACACATGCTGTTGCCTGTCAAGCCCACAATACCATGCTCTGATTTACTCGGCAGTACCAACCAACCAACCCTTACCTATATCATCCCTCACCAGTGTGTGGCCTCGGCTCGGTACATTCAGTTCATCATTTGGTTCATTATCTCTATCCCACCCTCCTATTCTTTATCATTCTTTTATTCCCTGTCCTTCCCCTTGCCTGTTTACCCTCGGGACACTCACTATTTGTTGTCACTCGGCAGTGGCCCTATTGTTTTATGTTCAGCCACTCTCCATTGTTCTATTCTCACTCACTCTTTTGTTCTCAGTCATACTTCATTGTTCTATTGTTGTCCACATTCCTTGTTCTATTCTTGATCATTGTGGACAATACTTCCACATGATTCTTCATACCTTATTGTTCTCCATTCCTTATGCCACTCTGTTCCACATCTCACTTATTAGCCTATATAAGTAGCCAATGTATGTAGATGGTTCTTCGTTCTGGAAATCAACTAGGTTTACACCTTCTTGTCCTCCCTTCTCCTGTCCCAAGTCCTTTACCTGGGCCGACACTCTTGGCACTCTCCCGGGTATCCCTCTGTCCCAAATCAGTGTCATGCATGGGAAGTAGGGTACAACGCATGAGCACATTGAAGCCATGCCACTACTTCTGGCCTACAGGACTTGGCCACTCCTCGGCATTCCCGGAGCCTGACATTGCCACTCATTATCATGTGAAAATGTGTTCCAGTGACAACAGGATGCCACTGGCCCCTGGCCATTGCTTGACAAGGTGAGAACCATCCATGTGGCCCTGTTTCCCACAAGTAGGTACCCTAATATACATTCCTGATGATGCTACCCCTGCTGCCATTCACCCAGGCAATCCACACAGATAATGAACAGTGGGATGCCCTCACAGGGTCTCCATCCAAGTCACTTGCAGTGACCCTGTGATCTTTCCTACTGGTATTGCCCATGCTAGCCCACTGTTAGATGGGAGCAGTCACCACATCTCACCCACCTTGTCCTTGCATCCCTGCTTCCTGCCTCTCACCACCATTGATCACAGATGTATTCAGACAACCTAATACCTCCATTCAGATGTGCCACCAACACTTTGATATGCTGTCACCCCTCCATTCCCAATTGATATAAGCATGATAGGCCAATCACCATCACTATACCACCTCTTTGCTACTGTCCTCATGGACCATTTCACCATGCACGGTATGGCCTGCTCTCTGCAAACACAGTGCCACCAAACATGATGTCTAACTGCCTGACCACTGTCATCCCTATCTAACTACATAGTCATGTCACCTGTGTGCATTGTGTGCCTACACCTCTGCCACCTACCATCTGGGTGTGCATATCGAACACCCTGCAATCCCTTGTGCCAATGCTTGCACATCTGTATGCAGCTCATGGCCCCCAATAACAGGGTTGGTCACGAGGATCTTGGTGATATACCACTCTGCCACCTTAGACCAAGCTTACATATACATATTTGTGCCACCACTGATCATCCACATGGTCCAACAGCTCTGAGGCAATGGCCCATGATCACCCCCATTACTGCAGCTGATTCCAGGAACATCCCAGAGAGTCTGTGCAGTTTAGGGAGCACTTGCTATGCTACCCTGTCCCCTGTTGCTGGATCTATAAATGCCATCATTGTTTGTGCCATCCTAATAGACAGCAACATGGCATCCAAAAATTGCTAAGGCTCAGCACCCTACCTTCGATTGGAGCCAGACCCCTCACTCATGCTGTACTTTGTGACACAGCATAGCTCTTTGCCTGGCTGCCCATTCTGATCCACATCTATGCTCTCACCCAATGGCCTAAGTTGGCAACTCTGCAACTATCCCTGACTGCCATTACCTAATGTTAATGCTCGCATAACACCTCAAGCCCCCTCTCTTGCACCGATCACCATTGTATGAGACCAAACCCAGCCATGCATTACCCCCACCCTCTCTATTGGCACCATCCTGGGTGCCATCACTGCTACACCTGCCATATGTTCCCTTGCTTCCACATGGGCCAAAGCATACTCCCTACTCCCATTCCACCACCTGATATAGAGGGCCCCACACCAAAGGAACATGGATCCATGCTTGACACACTTCCATCACTGATTTTGTGAATGCCCTAGGAGACCACATAAGCCATATTTGTTGTGCAGCTCAATCCACACTTGCACTCATTTTCCACCCAACCATGTGATCATCATTAGGGAACGGCATGGGTCACCCATGGGTCAAATGTGGGTGACCTGCACCCGACCCATGGGAAACCCAAACCCGTCAACCCATAGGTTTTTTCCCCATGGGTCGACAGGTGTCGGGTGCACACTGCACCCGCACGTGCTGACACAAACGTGCCATACACACACGTGATGTACGACACAAACGTGCTGTACGTGCATGCGACATATGACATGAACATGCCATATGTGCACACGACATACAACATGAACATACTGTATGTGCACACAATATACAGCAAAGTTCAGCATTAATAACCTTGCTTATATAATTGAAGTTCAGCACTAACCTCACTTATATAATTACAGTTCAGCACTAACCTTGCTTATATAATTGAAGTTCAGTGCTAACCTTGGTTATATAATTGAAGTTCAGTGCTAACCTCGCTTATATAATTGAAGGTCAGTGCTAACCTTGCTTATATAATTGAAGTTCAGCACAAACCTCACTTATATAATTGAAGTTAGGTACTAACCTTTTTTATATAATTGAAGTTCAGCACTTACCTCACTTATGTCAGCTTACCTGCCTCAACCCACTTGTGGGTATGGGTTTGGGCTGAGTTGGCAATCCTGACCCTGACCCATACCCGTGCTACCTGTACCTGCTACCTATGCGGGTTTCCAATACCCATGCCAATCACTATGTATTAAACATTGTGCAGCCCATGCTGCATGACTACTGTCACTTGGTATGGTAGAGATAGGAGAACCACTGCAACCTGCTTGTCATCAATATCTTTCCAAGGGTCTCAAAATAGAGTCCTCACGATTGCTTGCCACCATCACCACTGGTCTCATGGCCTCATCTTTGTCCAACAACCCTGAGGTGGTGCCCCCACACTCCTCATTCCTGGTGCCCAGTGCATCGCCTATGCCTGAGTGACATGTAACCTAGCATATGCATATCCCACTAGTTGCATCACCTTTACATGCCATGCCACCAGACCTCTGTGATGAACAAACTGGGCATGCATGATGCAGCCCCATAATTCCCTTGATTGACACCCTCATGCCAGTGCCTGCATACCCACCTGCCTGTAGCCTGTGGTCCCCAACAACCAGACTGGCTGTGGAGACCCCCACTCTCCCTGACTAGTGATTGGCATGGGTAACCCCCGGGTATTTTGTGCCTACCCATACCCGTACCCAAGAATACCCGTACCCTTAGCAATGGGTAGCAGATTATTGCGGGTACGGGTATGGGTACCTGCAGGTTTAACGGGTATTGCTTTTACCCGTGACCCACAATAGGTATTGTTCTTACCCACGGGTTCAGCAGACAATGCTACAACTGCCTTTGACCTCGGGACATTACATGAAACAGCGCACAAAAAAGTGCTCAACCCAAAGCCAAAAAGTTGGAATGGTATTGGGGTGTATCTACAGATGGCATATAGAGTGTGCGCTCAGCATTCCACCAATTCTGGAAGAATCCCTCTAAGAATACCAATCAACTCCAGCCCTGCACCGTCTGTGAGTGTGCTGCCTGAGGGGACAAGAGGCACCAGTATCCAGACACCAGACATCGCGGCAAGCCATGTGATGGCATGATATAACATGCCAGGGGGTGAGCGAAGAAGTGAGGTCAGAGGGATGGGATTTATATATCTGTAGTTCGGTTCGATTCAATTGTGGGGGTATATAGTGTCAAGAAGTAATTCTCCGAGGTGCTTGAGTTACCGACAGGGAAAACCTCGCATGTTCGGTAGAGTTCCAGCAATGCCTGGAGTATGAACTGGCATGCCATACACATTTTCAGTAGCGGGCTTGATAGGATTGACAACCAGGGAGACAAGCACACTGCTGCATCCGTGCCCCATGCGCCAGTCTGCGCAATTGCTTTTGCAGTGTCAGCTGTCGACACAATGCACACAAGCATCGCATGTGGGAGGTTGGCCGGCTGAGACATGTCATTAAGAACCACCAGCAAATTTGGCTCCTGGACTTACATTTTGCATCCTGGATGCCCTCCGTGGCAACCTCCAGCCCGTCATACAGCTTGGCACAAATGCATGAGCACACTGCCGTGTCCATGCCCTGTGCACCAGTCTGTGTGATCGCTGTTGCTGCATCAGCTGTCGACGCGACATGTTTGGCTCCTGGACTTACAGTTTGCATCCTGGATGCTCTCCACGCAAGGCTGGTGTACCTCTGGCCTGCCGCATGAGCACCGGCAGCTGTGTCATCTCCTTAAAGGAAGCTGAGTGCTCCCAGGTATATCAAGATAGCATTCCTCTAGCACCAGTCATGTCTGATGGTCTTTCCAACAAGGGTCATAAGGATGGCCAGCGCATGCTCAATGGTCGAGTCTATGGTCGCCATTTGTCTGCCTCTCAGAATGGCAAGCCTGACTTGTATGAGCCCGAATTTGTTGAATGGGGATATGGCGGCATGGGCAGTGTTGCTAACAACCAAGTAAAGTCCTGCTCTGGTCTAGATTGGGCCAAATTGCAAAGTAAAGGCAAAGTGCTTGGCAGTGGTTCCGACATTGATGAAGACGACGGCAGCACGGGTATGGTTATATAAGTGAGGTTCAGTGCCAACCTTGCTTATATAAGTAAGGTTAGCGCTGAACCTCACTTATATAAGCGAGGTTAGCACTGAACCTCGCTTATATAACTGTCCCTGTGACTTATATAAGCATACCCGCCTGCAGGTATGGGTTTGGGCTGGGTTGGAAATCCTGACCCTGACCCTTACCCGCGCTACCCGTACCCGCTACCCACGTGGGTTTCCAATACCCGTGCCAATCACTATCCCTGACACCATGTAGGCATCATCCAGTAGCCCTGACATGATGTTCCCATGATCACTTCCTACCACCGCCATTAGCTCTAGGAACATCTCAGGAAGCTATAACACTTGATCTGCACTTGTACACCCATTATGGTCACCAGCTCTCATATAGTCTTGTCAGCACTGCATCCCCACATGTCTACCTCCTGTATCTCCACCTATCTACTTCTGATACTCCTATGCTGTCTGCCCCTGCTTTTCCACATGCATGTCATCACTGCTCATCTGCATAGTCCTATAGTCCTGAGGGGGCAATCTGGGCTCATTCTCCTAACCCCAAGATTGCTACTGGCTGCTGCTGCTATGTCTACTTGCACTTTCATGTGTCTACATCTCTGGCCATCCTTTCCCATGAGTCCGTGGCTCACAATCCACATCCCTGGCATGACTGTTCCTTGCATCCCCATGTATCCATTTTTCAGTGCTTCCATACATCTATCCTCTACACTCCCATGTGTCTGCTCTCCAGATTTCTGCATGTCTGTCTCCCCATACCTCTGTGAATCCATGACCCACATTCTGTATTTCCATGATCCTGGGTTTCTATATGCCTCTGTCCCTCCCACACCTCCAACACATCCATCAGAATGGCTGCATCCTAGAGAGGGGGTAGTAGCACCCCAGGGGTATGACCTTTTTTAGAGATATATCGTGGGTAGTGTATGGTAGAAAGGGGGTCCAGACCTAGGGGTCCTGTTACAGCTGCAAAGTCTGAGAAGGCTAGATGAGCAGCTATAATCTCACAAGCCCAGGACCCTGATACTGATGTGTAGCTCTGAGGACCAAGCCTGTTGGTGATGACCTAGGTCAGACTGAGACATAGTCATAGGGACTCCAACCCAACCTAGAGGACAACCTGCACCTAGTGAGGACCTGTGGGCCTCTCAGCAATGACTCAGGCTTAGGCCAGATGCTCTGCGGAGGGATCATTTTTTCCCAGAATATCAAGGACACTGTGCCATAGACAGGGGGTGATGTTAGGGGGATAACCCTTAGGCCCCATTTCCTTTTCCTTTATTTCCATATATTTTCCTTAATTTCCTATATCACTTACTCCCTTCCTATCCTATTCCTGTCAAGCGTCGGGTACTGACGGACTTCGGTACTGCCAAGGGGTGTTGGCGAAAGGTCGGGTGGACTATGGCCAAGTCCTGCAGGCCAAGAGTAGTGGCATTGGCTTCAACGTACTCGTGCGTTGCGCCTTACTTGCCGTGCGTGCCACTGTATTTGCAATAGACAGATACTCGGGGGGATGCTGATAATGCCAGCCCGAGTCGAGGACTTAACAGAAGAGAAGAAGGTAGAAGGGCCTAAGCCTAGTCGATACCCAGAATGAGGAAATATGTACATGCATGTCCTACTTATATAGGTTAAGAAGCGACATGTGGAATAAGGAATGTGGGACAACAAGGTATGCAGAGCATGTGGTTATTGTCCACAACGAATAAAATTAGAACAAGGAATGCAAAGCGGGGATAGAACAATAAAGGATAGGATAATAGAATCGTGACTCAAGATAGGACAATAAGGAGTGGTCGAGTATAAAACAATGGAGTCATGACCGAGGATAATACAAGGACAGAAAGTCCCGAGGTGAAACGGACCGAGGAGTGTGGATGGCGGATGTACCGAGCCGAGACCGGCGCACCAAGTATTATGCATGCAGCGTGGACACTTGGTCGTGGATATAGGATATTTGCTTGGTCGGTACTGCCAGCAGATGGGTCTCAGTACGTGGATTTGACAGTATCCCCCCCTTAGCGGCTGAACCCCTGAAGCTGGAAATTAAAAGTAAGATTCGGAACACCTAAACGTAATATTGCGGATAGTGTGAGAAGCTTCCGGACTTCTCATCGACCAACCGCGTACCCCCACTCATCGCCATCAAAAAACCTGGAACAAAATGCATGCCGAGACCGATGCTGTTGAACGGGGAAACGATGGAAAACGGGTTATCCGTAAATGCGATCCAGTGTCAATACAAAGTGTGGGGCGCGATTCACGGGACCCCAGGGAAACTTCGGATAGTGCGGATGGGGAGGGTGTCTTAGCAGGGATGGTGGAGGAGGTTGTTACAGTGGGGGTGGACAAAACGGAGCCCGATGAAGAAGTTGCCATTGGGAGACTGACCGCGGCGACTTGGGAGTCTTTGGACGATGTGGAGGATGGTCAAGAGACCGTATCCCAATGGGCCGAAATGGCCGGGTGGGCAGAAATCCCCGGAACCTCGGTAGTCCTGAAGGTCTATGGGCAGAAAAGGGGTAAGAGTGCGGAGGTGGGGCCTAGCAAGGGGCCGAATATGCGAGGATGGGGAGGAGATGCGCAGGTGAGTGGTAATACAGCTTCTTTGGTTCCTGCTGATTGACATATTTCTCGTAGCATAAAAACAAATTGGCCCAGGACGAGATCAGCTCAATGGTTTGGGACTCAATGGAGGGTGCTGATGGGGCAGTAGAGCCCCCGAGTAAAAGGCCAAAATGGGCCTGTACCCAGAAACCGAGCGGGAGAGCTACCGCAGAGGTACCGCTGGCTATGGGGTCGGGACAGAAACAGATGAGGAAGATGGACGGGACAGACAGATTGGGGCAGATAGAGGGGAGGTTGCATCGGATGGAGGACGTGATGCGGCTCCTTCTTGAGAGGGAACCTGATTTATCAGGAAACCCACAATTGGAGGAGTTGAGGGATGTTTTGCGGGATGAGGAGAGGAAGGAAGAGCAGGGGAGGAAGGAAGAGGAGCAAAGGAATGAGGATGAATATGTGGAAATAGATTAGAGGAAATAATGGAATTTGTATAATTTTTTAATCAATTTTTTTGAGGGAAGAAAAATAAAGAGATTAAGGAAAAATACAACAAGTCGGAGGTGCCGAGGTGTTCGGCAGCTCGGCTGTGTTATATTGATGGGAGAAGAGGGTGGCAGATGGACTGGGACGGATGTTTGTAGAGGGATTAGAGGTTAAAGGTGGAATGAGGGGATATTTTTCGGGAGTAAAAGTGGTCGTAGGGTCGTGAGCGGAGTGTCGGGAGTGTATAGGGGAGTGGCAGAGTGGCTGGAGAAAGGATCGGGGGAGAGGGGGACGTGATAGGTGACGGAATGGAACGGGGGGAGTGGAGAACAGGACAGAGAGTGATGAATGGAGGGGGTTTTCGGGAGAAGGACATCTTCGGGAGGGGAGTTTGCGCAGTTTGAAAAGGTTTCTAGCTGGTTGCCACCCCCCCCTTTTAGGTAGATGTCCCACCGTCTACTAAAGGTGTCGGCCTCTAGCCGAGAAGAACAGAGAAGGGTCGTAACTGCAAATGACACACATATACGGGGTGTATGGACGGGAACGGATGGGGACGGACGGATGAGACCTTGGCCGAACGTGCCAAATGACAACATTGACCGAGAGGTCCCTGCCAAAAAACTTGCCAGCTGTTCTGGTATACAAGCATGCACAAGGCAGTTGCATTGACTAGGGCTATTGGCGAAGCTTCCAGCAACAGAACAGGATCCTGGGTGAGGCTTTTGGAACAGTAGCAAATGCTGCCTGGACCTAGGCCATCGGGATGCACCTAAAAACGTTAGTAGCTTGACGGATTATAATACTGCCCAATACCCTGTTAATCAATGGATTATAGCGGGTGAGCAAGTTGTGCCCAAATATTGCTGACCGACGGATCTAGTACATGACGGACGGATGGGTGGACTGAGATTGTCCGGACGGAAAATCTAGTAGATGTATCTGTGCTTGTTAGCAAGAAATACTAGATCAGGAAAGGTCATAATCATGAACAAATTTTCAAATGGTCTGTGAGCTGATGCTGATTGATCAAGCATGCCAGACAGAGTGCCGAGGGTAGGGCGTTGCCTTCCAGTCGGCCGGAAAAAACTGAAGTTCTTCTGAACTGGGTGGTTTCCGAATCTATACTGGTATTGGGTTGAAAATGCTGTGGCGTGGATTTGTCTTGTTGGACACCCTCCTGGGAGTAAGACAAATCCGGTGAAGCTATGAGCAGATCCCGATTCAAAACAGTTAGAAAGGCTACTGGGAGACCCGGTTCCAAATAACAAGATAGAAAGATCATTAAAAGGGTGTCTTGTGGGACCATATTCGTAAACCGTGAGTGCACAGAAAGTAGTTTGATTTTGGGTATACTGTCAAGCGTCAGGTACTGACGGACTTTGGTACTGCCGAGGGGTGTTGGCGAAAGGTTAGGCAGACTATGGCCAAGTCCTGCAGGCCAAGAGTAGTGGTGTTGGCTGCAACGTACTCGTGCATTGCGCCCTACTTGCCATGTGTGCCACTGTATTTGCAACAGACAGATACTCGGGGGGATGCTGATGATGCCGGCCCAAGTCGAGGACTTAACAGAAGAGAAGAAGGTAGAAGGGCCTAAGCCTAGTCGATACCCAGAATGAGGAAATATGTACATGCATGTCCTACTTATATAGGTTAAGAAGCGACATGTGGAATAAGGAATGTGGGACAACAAGGTATGAAGAGCATGTGGTTTTTGTCCACAACGGATAAAATCAGAACGAAGGGATGCAAACGGGGATAAAACAATAAGGGATAAGATAATAGAGACGTGGCCCAGGATAGGACAATAGGGAGTGGCCGAGTATAAAACAATGGAGATGCAACCGAGGATAATACAAGGACAGGAAGTCCCGAGGGGAGATGGACCGAAGGGTGAAGATGGGGAGTGTGGATGATGAACGTGCCGAGCCGAGACCGGCGTACCAAGTGTTATGCATGCGGCGTGGACACTTGGTCATGGATATAGGATTGTTTCTCAGTCGGCAATGCTGAATAATTGGGTCTCGGTACGTGTACTTGACAGTATCCCCCCCTTAGCGGCTGAACCCGTGAAGCCGGAAATTAAAAGTAAGGTTTGGTCCGCCTAAACGTAACCTCTCAGGTAGTTTGGGAAGCTTCTAGTCTTCTCATCATCCTACCACATCATTCCCGCTCATCACCATCGCCAAAAGAATAACCGAAACAAAATGCTCGCCAAAACCAACAACGTCAAACAGGCAACCGCGGAAGGACGCGTTGTCGATGGGCGTGATGCGTTGTCAACACAAGGCGATGGATTGCGGAACCTCTCGGAAAATGTGGGTGGTGTGGGTGAGGAGGGTGTCTCGGCGGGGGCGGTAGTATCTGACGGAGAGGTTACCGTTGGGAGACTAGTAGCGGCTAGCTGGGAAACTGCGGACAATGCAGAGGATGGCCAAGAGGCCGTGGATCAATGGGCCGAAACGGCCAGGAGGGCAGAAGTCCCTGGGACCTCGGGAGTCCCAAAGGTTGCCGGACAGAAGAGGGGTAGGAGCCTGTCGGTGGGGCCCAGTGCAGGGCCAAGTATGAGTGGATGGGAAGGTGCATGGGTGAGTGGGGGTGCCATTATTCTTTCCTTTTACTGACATGTTCTTTTCATCATAGAACCAGTCAACTCGGGACAAAGTCTATCCCGTGGTTCGAAATCGGGATGACGGTGCTGATGCGGAGGTAGAACCTCTGAATAAGAGGCCGAGACAGGCCTGTACCCTGCAGCCAGGTGGGAAGAATGCCGAACAGGTACCACAGGCTGGGGGGTCAGGACAGAAACGGATGAAGAAGACAGGGAGGACGGACAGGACGGACAGATTGGGGTGGATAGAGGGGAGGTTATGTCGGATGGAGGGCGCGATGCGGCTCCTTCTTGAGAGGGAACCTGATTTATCGGGAAACCCGCAACTGGAGGAGTTGAGGAATGTTTTGCGGGATGAGGAGAGGAAGGAAGAGCAGGGGAGGAAGGAAGAGCAGGAGAGGAATGAGGAGGATAAATATGTTGAAATAGACTAAAGGAAAAAAATTGAGGATATATATATATTGTTATTATTATTATTTTTGAATAAAAGGTAAATGGAATCAAGGAAAAAGAACAAGTCGAAGGTGCCGAGGTTTTCGGCAGTTCGGCTGTGTTATATTGATGGGAGAAAAGGGTGACGGATGGACTGAGAGGAATGTGAGGACTTCGTGATGTTGAAATTGGAGTGACGGGATGTTTGTGGAAGGATTAGGGGTTAATTGTAGACTGAGGGGATGTACTTGGGAGTAAGAGTGGTCGTAGGATCGTGAGTAGTGTGTCGGGATCGTATAGGGGAGGGACTGAAGGGACAGAGGGAGTGGAGGATAGAGAGTGATGAATGGAGGGGTTTTTGGCAGAAGAATGTCTTCGGGAGGGGAGTTTGCACAATTGAAAAGGTTTCTAGCTGGTCGCCACCCCCCCCTTTTAGGTAGACGTCCCACCATCTACTAAAGGTGTTGGCCTCTAGCCGAGAATAACGGAAAAGGGTCATAAATGCATATGATGTGCATATATAGGCTGTATGAACGGAAGCAGATGGGGACAGACGGAAGAGACCTTGGCCGAATGTGCCGAGTGACAATGCTGACCAAGAGGTCCCAGCCAAAAAACTTGCCAGCCATTCTGGTATACAAGCATGCACAAGGCAGTTGCATTGACTAGGGCTATTGGCGAAGCATCCAGCGACGGAACAGGATCCTGGGTGAGGCTTTTGGAACAGTGGCAAATGCCGCCTGGACCGAGGCCATCAGGATGCACCTAAAAATGTTAGTAGCTTGACGGATTATAATACTGCCCAATACCCTGTTAATCAACGGATTATAGCGGGTGAGCGAGTTGTGCCCGAATATTGCTGACCGATGGATCTAGTGATATGACAGACGGATGGGTGGACTGAAGTCATCCGAACGGAAAATCTAGTAGATGTATCTGTGCTGTTAGCAAGAAATACTAGATCGAGAAGGGTCATAATCATAAACAAATTTTCAAATGGTCTGTGAGCTGATGCTGATTGATCAAGCATGCCGGACAGAGTGCCGAGGGTGGGGTGTTGCCTTCCAGTTGGCCGGAAAAAACTGAAGTTTTTCTGAACTGGGTGGTTTCCAAATCTATACTGGTATTGGGTTGAAAATGCTGTGGGGTGGACCTGTCTTGTTAGACAACCTCCTAGGAGTAAGATGATCTGGTGAAGCTATGAGCACATCCTGATTCAAAACAGTTAGAAAGGGCTACCGGGAGACCCGGTTCTGAATAACAAGATAGAAAGATCATTAAAAGGGTGTCTTGTGGGACCATATTCGTAAACCGTGAGTGCACAGAAAGTAGTTTGATTCTGGGTATACTGTCAAGCGTCGGGTACTGATGGACTTTGGTACTGCCGAGGGGTGTTGGCGAAAGGTCAGGCAGACTATGGCCAAGTCCTGCAGGCCAAGAGTAGTGGTGTTGGCTTCAACGTACTCGTGCGTTGCACCCTACTTGCCGTGCGTGCCACCTATTTGCAACAGACAGATACTCGGGAGGATGCTGATGATGCCGGCCCAAGTCGAGGACTTAACAGAGGAGAAGAAGGTAGAAGGGCCTAAGCCTAGTCGATACCCAGAATGAGGAAATATGTACATGCATGTCCTACTTATATAGGTTAAGAAGCGACATGTGGAATAAGGAATGTGGGACAACAAGGTATACAAAGCATGTGGTTATTGTCTATAATGGATAAAATTAGAACAAAGGGATGCAAACGGGGATAAAACAATAAGGGATAAGATAATAGAGATGTGGCCCAGGATAGGACAATAGGGAGTGGCCGAGTATAAAACAATGGAGATGCAACCGAGGATAATACAAGGACAGGAAGTCCCGAGGGGAGATGGACCGAAGGGTGAACATGGGGAGTGTGGATGGTAAACGTGCCGAGCCGAGACCAGCGTACCAAGTGTTATGCATGCGGCGTGGATACTTGGTCATGGATATAGGATTGTTGCTTGGTCGGCAATGCTGAATAATCAGGTCTCAGTATGTGTACTTGACAGGCAACCTAAGCAGGTGTTCTACCCTTGGGCGGTGCACTGGTGAAGGGGGATCCAAAGATTTAGTATGGTACCTAATACATGGTGACTGGCCTATCTGGAAAAGGGGGATCCAAAGAGAAAACTCTAGGGAACCCTTTGCCCACTGACTACTGTATATAAGCACCATTGCTATGGCACTCCACGCCATACCGGGCATCATCCTCCGTACTGACCGGGAAGTTCTGCCAGGGCCTCGACACCAGAAGCAAATGACAAAAGGAGGGCCAATGGTTACAGTTGACACTTCTGAAGGGTACCTCCCAATAGTGATGATTGTTCGGTGTGCAGTACATTTGGTACTGCCACAAGTGGGCCAAACAGATCTCGGTCAGCAGGTGTGGAATATGGGTGAGGTGGTACCGGTCAGGATTCATGATCAGGGGTTCCCCTGACATCACCCCCCCTTGTCAGGATTCGGTAATGCCGAAATATCGGTTAAGTCCTGCAAACCGTTCCGGAGTGGCTAGGCTTCAACATGCTTGTGCATTGCGCCCTGCTGTTCCGTGCGTGCCACTAATTTGGATAGTGGGAGGAGTCTCGTGAGGGATGCCGAGGGCGTCGGCTCGAGCGAAGGACTTTTAGAGATAGGGAACGGACAAAGGGGTGCGAACCGATTTGATATTCTGAGTGAGGAACTATCTACATACATCCTGCTACTTATATAGTTAAGAAGCAAGATGTGGAACAGGGTGGCGTAAGGAATGGAAACAATAAGGTATGAAGAAACCACATGGAGGCATTGTCCACAGTGGTCAAGAATAGAATAAGGAATGTAAGCGAGATTAGAATAATAGAGTATGGCTGAGAATAAGATAATGAAGTGGTGGGCGAGAATAGAACAATAGAGGATGACCGAAGATAAAACAATACGCAGTGGCCAGGACAATGAGTGGCCATCATGTTGTTCAGGGGGAACGGGTCAAGGAGTAGATAGGGGGTGAGGAACAATGAAGGGGATAGGATGAGAGGAGTGGTCCAGATGATGTACCGGGTGTACCGAGCCGAGGCCGTATGGTAGTGCGAGATGATGTGGGCAAGGGCCAGTTGGTCGGTATTCCCGAGTGAGCCGGTACTCGGTGTTGTGGACTTGATAGTATCCCCCCTCTAGCGGCTGAACCCATGAAGCCGGTAAGCGGAGTTGAAAATAGAGTTCCGGGTGTCAGCGTGACGTCACGGATTTGTTTGGGGAAATTCCCAGGCTTTCATCAACTTTATCCTTTACTCCCATCAAAGGATCAGGGCGAGGAATGGGTGCCATAACCGATGATGAAAAGGAGCGATTCGAGAAGAACTGGCTTGAACGACAGCGTCAACGGGAGCAAGAGGTGGCGGATGGGCCTGCCGCAAAGGCAAAAGTGGAGGCGGAGCAGGCAGAAAAGGCCGCTAAGGAGGCGTTCGAGACAGCGACCAAGGCTGCTCGTCTGGCATGGGAAATTGCCCAGGCAGCCAAGGAGAAGCGGGTCTATTTGGCCCAGCGGGCAGTTACTCGGGCTCCTGAGGAGAAAGGGAACGTGGGGGTCAGCCAGGACATTGCAGGGTGGGGCAAGGCACTCGAGAACGTGGGTGTCAAAGCTGTCAAAGATCCTGAAAGCCCGGGTGTGCCGAAGATGATGACGCATAAGAGGGGTATGGACATGGATACGGGGTCGAGTAGGAGAGGTAGGCTGAGGGGGGCCCAGGTACGAAGGGTTTTTGTTTGTATTTTTCTGTTTTACTTATTATTTTTATCAGTCCAAAAAGAAGCCGACCCAGGAGTGGTCGCCCTCTCTTCGCCCTCCTTGGGTCAATCTGAGAGCACCCATGACTCAGGCCCAAACTGTGGTATCAACTCCAACATGAATGTGATATATATGTACCTGCACATGATGTCATAAATGTAATGAACATGCCATACATGCATACAAGGCCACAAACCCAACAAACATGCCATATGTGCATGCAATACTACAAATGCAACACCACAAACATGACAAATGTGACAGATGCATATATAATGCTACAAATATGATATATGTATGCATGACACCACCAACACAATGAACATGATGAACATGCTGTACATGCTGTACATGCATGTGCCGCATGCATGAACCAGAATTCAAAATATCAGAGGTTCTAGACTCAAAAATTGATAATAGGTGCAAGGCTTGTTATAACTGCTATTGTGGGCAGGTTATAAAGGCACAGATGAAGAAACATAACTCCTTGAAACTGAGGTTAACAATGCATCCAAACTCATACAAGACTTTCACAAGTCCTTTCCATCCAACCCTGCACCATTACCCAGTCCTTAACATCAAGTATCATCAATTATGCTTCCCTCAGCTTGGCCTACCTCAGTCCTTGGTTTTCTACTCTTTCTCTCTTTCTTATATTGCTAACCTCAAAAATGGTTCAAGGTATAATCCTTGATTGCTGTAGGGGTCTAGGATTAAGGAAACCTCAAGTGTCACCTATGTGACTCTCAGCCTTGGTTCAGTATATGTGCATTCCTGTGAAGCAGTTCAAAATTGGTTTGGGATTGGTTCAGGAGTTGAAATGGGTTGTCCCCTCACATGTTACTCTTTGACCACTGATACTCTCATACCCCAAAATTGGAGACAGATGATGTAGGGGGACACAACACCTGAGTTGATGCCAATTCCTTTGGATTCTAGTCCTTATCCAAAACTCTGATATATGCGATATCCCTGATCATCTGAACTCAGACTGCCTGGGGCTTAACAACAATGAACACATATAGTTGATTGGTCTAGGTAGATATACTCAAATATCAACTTTCCAGAAGCTGAGACTAAATTGGTCTAACTCTTTGTTCCAGTTGCAGACCTATTCCTTATACCTGCACACTTCTTCCCATCGGTCGTGACTCCTTCTGCAATTGCTCAATAAATCCTAGGACATCCCCAGCGCACCCAAAGGACAGAGAAAATCCCGATCCTCCGTGACCGTA
>QLPI01052078.1:0-14819 GCA_003314275.1 Chroogomphus rutilus
CCCGACCTTTCGACAACACCCTTCGGCAGTACCGAAGTCCGTCAGTATCCGGCTCCTGACACATATTCTAAGGATCCATGTTTCCGAACCTCCGAAGACTCCAAAGTCAAGGTTCCGCTCCTTGGATAGATGACGTGCAGGATCATCGCGTACCTCACTCCTTGTTCTCCATTTTATATTGCCCCTTGTACTCTCTTCCCCCCCTTGTCCTTACTCGGTAAAAGATAGTACAAGAACTAGATACATATATATAAACCACCAGTTGACTGGACTATTCGCCAGTACAAATATCGACTTAATACTGCATCGTAGTTTCCGATTAAGTTCTGGTAAACTTTCTGACTTTCCAAAATTAGGGACAGATGATTGAGGAGGGTGCAACACACATACCATTACAATGGTTGGTGAATACATGTAACAAGTTGCTGTTTAAATACTAATGCCAGATAACCTGGCATAGTGGCCTTTTAGCTCAGTTGGAAGAGCACATCACTGTGGGAATTTGTTGCATTTCACAACATCCACCATCCACACCCCCTATCCCTACCTCTCATCCACCCTACCTCATTCACCATCCATTAATCCTACCCTGTCCATTCCTTATTCCTCGACCCACCCCACCTTGGGACATCCTGTCCTTGTTTTATCCTTGGCCACAACCCTGTTGTTTTATAGTTGGTCACTCCCTATTGTCCTATCCTTGGCTACATTCCTATTATTCTATTTTCCATTGTTCTCTCCCCATCTGCATTAGGACCTCCAAAAATCAGGGATGAGGTTCGCCGATCGTCCGAACAAATTTGGGGCAAGATTTTCACATAGGTCTGTCCTAGTCTGAACAATTTTCCCACCTGTCCACACCTATGTCTGATCGGTGTCCAAACTTCTATGAGCTCTGCCAATGTCTCTGTGCTTTTCCATCCTGGTAGCAACCACTTGAAAAAGTGAACAGAGAGAGTCAGGGACTAGTGCCCTGGCACCATTACAATAGGTACATACATCAGCTATAAGATGATAAAGTAATACCAGAGGAATTGGCCTATGGCCAGAAAATTTTCAATTGAGACACAAATGCCTGAATGTCTACCCACCTCTCAAAAATTCCAGTTGACCATGAACTGTATTGTCTTTACATGGAACTATATGTAGAAACCAGGTAGAGAGAGGCCCAGGCAGATTTTTCTGTTTTTTCTGTCTGTCCGAACAAATTTGGCACCTTTGGGATAGGTCTGTCTGGGTCCAAACCTTTTTCCCTGACCCCCAAATTCCGCGTCCAAACTTTTGACCGTTCGAGCTCACTCGAGCCCGGAGAACCTCATCCCTGATTTTCAGGGGTCCTTCTGCATTCCTCCATTCTATTTTTACTCATTATAGACAATACCCCCCACATGCTCTGCATATCTTATTGTCCCACATTCCTTATTCCACATGTCACTTCTTAACCTATATAAGTAGGACATGCACTCTTTCCTCTGTAAAGTCCTCTACTTGGGCCAGTACTTTCGGCACTCTCTGAGTACCCCCTCTGTCCCAAATTGGTGGCATGCATGGAAAGTAAGGCTCAATGCACGAGTATGTTGAAGCCAAGCCACTACTTTTGGCCTGCAGGACTTGGCTACTTCCCACCGACATCTTTGGCATTACCAAAGCTTGACAGGTTGGAGGATTGTTCTCAATGATCATGACAATAAAATCCCTTGGAACAGTAGTAATTGTTGACTAGATTGATCTGGGCATGGACCATAACAGTATTCCCCCATTAGGGCTGAGCCCTCAAGGTCCTGCACTTGTTGGGATGGTAATTAAGACAGACTTGACCATGGGAGGTGTGTAGATGCATCCTGGGAGTACTTTAAGTGTTCAGTAAGTTCTGGTGATCCATTTGCTATAAAAACGAGTGCTTCTTGATCTAGGAAGGTCCTCTCCCTAATGGAGAATATGGACCCAAACCCAACAGAAATCTTCAGGGAATACTCCCTCTCCTTTTTCAGGATAGGAGGAGGTCAGTGGTGGACACTCAGAGGGAGTTAGAAGGACAGCTACAACAGTTAAATGCAGTTGAGGATGAGTTAAATGGGATGCTGCCTTATCTGGATAGAATGGATGATCCCTTTGGTACATAGGCTTCTTAGAAGCCTTTCTCCTCCTAATTTTTTCTATAGTGGATCCTTGGAACCCCCTTCTATGGCCAATGGAAACTCTTTCTTGTACTTGCACCAAATGGGTCTCCACTTCCAATGGCCATAGGCCCTAAGCTATTGCTCCAATGTCATGTCCCCAGGCTGTTTTGGTTGAGTCTGAGGAGGCTCTAGATGGTTGGATGTCTGAGTCAGGAGGATCAGATGCCTGAAGAAATTCTGCATTACTGGCTGTGTTGGAAGAGATCCAGCAGGATATTTCCTACTGGGGTAGCGCTCTCAATCAGATTAAAGGTTTTCTGGGTTGTCTGGTTGAGGCATCTGTGGGTTGCTCATGTTGGGGTACAAAAGTGAATATTGTGTTATTATATAAGCTAAATTAAAAATCAGATCAAAACATCGAAGATGTGATACATAAAACAAGTCATATCTGGCCAAATACCACTCATATCAAAAGGAAACATAAAAGGGGACTTCAGTGTATCTCAACACACCCCCTCAATGAGGTCTCCCTTCATTTCTGAAAACTCCCAAGCCTGTACTACACTGCTCATATTTCATCTTAATAAGGTCCTTTGTGAGCACATCTGCAACCATCTCAACTGTAGGCACAAATTAGAGCTTGAGCAATTTCTTCTCAACTTTCTCCCTAAGCCAATGGTACATCATATCAATGTGCTTCATTCGAGAGTGATGCTCAGGATTCTTGGACACAGCAATTGCAGACTGGCTGTCACAGTAAATGGTGAGTTGTTGAATATGATAGCCAAGCTCAGTGAGCAGCTGTTTCAACTACATGGCCTCCTATCCTGTAAAATTGGCTGCTATATATTCAGCAATAGAGGAGGATATGGCTACAGTTGGTTGTCGCTTGCTACTCCAGCTCACTGCAGCTCTACCAATGAAGAAGGCATAACCACCCATTGACCACCTTCTGTCCTCATCCCCAGCATAATTTGCATCACAATAGGCCTGGAGCATTGGCTGGGGACTAGGGCTAGGAGGACCATAGGTCAATCCAAGATCTGCAGTGCCCTTGAGGTATTTGAACACATGTTGGATAGCCTTCCAATGGTCTAGACCAGGAGTTGAGTTAAACTGGAAGTTCACCCACAGCATGTTCAAGATCTGGTCTGGTCCCAACAGCAAGGTAATTCAGGCATTGAACTGCAGCAAGATATGGGATGTCCTTCATTGCCACTCTCTTATCTTCAGACTGTGGGCAGAGGTCTTTAGAGAGATGACACTCTGGATCAAGAGGTGTGGCAACTGGTTTGCAATTCTCCATATTGAATCACTTGAGAACATCCAAGATATACTTGTGCTGTTGATGTGAAGTGTCTGTTCGGCTCTGTTTATGTGGATTTCAAGTCTAACAATGTACCATGCAGGTCCCATATCTTTTATCTTAAAGTGTTTTGCAAGTTAAGGCTTGATTTTGTCAAGATGTGTTCAACTGTTACAGGCCATGAGCTGGTCATCAATGTAGACTGGGATGTAGACTTTGATAGTGCCTTGCTGGTACATGTAGAGACAGGAATCGACCTTAGCTCTGCTGAATTCCATCTGGTGAAATGCTTGGTGTAACTTGGCATGCCATCTGTTTCCTCCTTGCCTGGTTCCATAGATGGCTTTATGCAGTTTCTGTCAGGGGATGACCCATCTATTTTCCTGAGCTGAGCACAATATGGTCTGCCAAAGTCTTGGCTCAATGGGACAACAGCAATAGATGAGAGAGTGTCAGGATTTGGTGACGCTGAGATATCGGTTAAGTCCTGCAAACCATTTCGGAGTGGCTAGGCTTCAACGTGCTCGTGTGTTGTGCCCTGCTGTTCCATGCATGCCACTAATTTGGATAGTGAGAGGAGTCTCAAGAGGATGCCGAGGGCATCGGCTCGAGCGAAGGACTTTAGAAATAGGAAGTGGACAAAGGGGTGTGAATCAATCAATATTCTGAGTGAGGAACTATCTACATACATCCCACTACTTATATAGTTAAGAAGCAAGATGTGGAACAGGGTGGCATAAAGAATGGAGACAATAAGGTATGAAGTAACCACATGGGGGCATTGTCCACAGTGATCAGAAATAGAATAAGGAATGTAAGCGGAATTAGAATAATAAATGGCTGAGAATAAGATAATGAAATGGTGGGCGGGAATAGAACAATAGAGGATGGCCCAAGATAAAACAATGGCAGTGGCTAGGACAATGAGTGGCCATCATGTTGTTCAGGGGAAACAGGTTAAGGAGTGGATAGGGGGTGAAGGAACAATGAAGAGGGATGGATGAGAGGAGTGGTCCATACAATATACCGGGTGTACCGAGCCGAGGCTGTGCGGTAGTGCGAGATGATGTGGGTAAGGGCCAGTTAGTCAGTATTACCAAGTGAGTCGGTACTCGGTGTTGTGGGCTTGACAGAGAGACACCCATGGAGAATGTCAAGTGTCAGTTACTGACGGACTTTGGTACTGCCAAGGGGTGTTGTCGAAAGGTCGGGTGGACTATGGCCAAGTCCTGCAGGCCAAGAGTAGTGGCATTGGCTTTAACGTAGTCGTGCATTGTGCCCTACTTGCCATGCGTGCCACTGTATTTGCAACAGACAGGTACTCAGGGGGGATACTGAGGATGCCGGCCTGAGTCAAGGACTTAACAGAAAAGAAGAAGGTAGAAGGGCCTAAGCCTAGTCGATACCCAGAATGAGGAAATATGTACATGCATGTCCTACTTATATAGGTGAAGAAGTGACATGTGGAATTTGGGATGTGGGACAACAAGGTATGCAGAGCATGTGGTTATTGTCCACAACGAATAAAATTAGAATAAGGAATGCAACGCGGGGATAAAACAATAAAAGACAGGATAATAGAATGTTTCCAAAGATAGGACAATAGGAGGTGCCAGACTATAAGACAAGGCTTGTAACCGAGGATAGTACAAGGACAGGAAGTCCCGAGGTGAAAAGGGTCGAGGGGTGGGGACAGGGAGTGTGGATGGTGGATGTGCCAAGCCAAAACCAGCGTACCAAGTGTCATGCATGCAACATGGGTGCTTGGTCGTGGATATGGGGTGATTGCTCGGTCGGCATTGCCGAACAGACATGTCTCGGTACTGTCAGGGGATGACCCTCTTTAAACTCCGATCCAATTCTGAGGTTCCATTTCAAACTCCGACCAACTCCGAGGCTAAGAGGCCTAGAAACCACCAAGTGGAGACAGAAAAGGTCTTAACACATGATGACTAGAACTCGGAGCAAATACCCGAGCCTCAGACTTAGTGCCAGGATATTGGCTCTACAAACTCTGATGTATTGATTTGTAAGCTAGTGCACAGACCACCCATATAAAGGGTATAAAAGGGGCTCACCAGCAGCGGGATCCTTAGACTTTCCTCTTTGGATTCCCCCTGCTTAGGTAAGGACTCCACATGTATTTAGGTAGTAGATAAATAAATAACTTTGGATTCCCCCTGCTTAGCTCGCCTCCGAGATATACCTCAGGGCTGTAAGAGGGTTGCCCTTACAGGAGCCCCCAGACCGGCGATCTGGTAAAGGTCAGGCCAATTTTCAACCAACGACTGCCGAGTGGATTCAAAGGGTCCGAGACCCACCTCCTTCTCGGCTGCCCACGCATCCCGGGCAATCTGATTTTCAAAGGACTTTTGCACCCCCAAAATCCAAGCATCCCTCTCATGACGTCTCCAACGGGTCCTCTCCGCGTCCCGGGCAACGATACTCGCCCCGACCGAGCACATGAAATAGATGTCCTCCTCACCCCCTGGATCAACCCTAGGGGATGAGTAAGAGGACTCAGTGTCCAAAGGATCACCACCGTCTGAAGACTCCTTGGACTCGGTGTCCTGACGTGGAACTCCCCCGTCCTCAGAACCCAACAGCTCAGCAAAACCCCCCCAGGAGGGCAGATCCCCTGGGTCCTCGTCCGCCTGACTGGCCAAGAGAGCAGACTCTAGAGCCTGAGCATCATGCTCCAAGGCTCGTTTCTTCCCCTCCTCTCTTCCCCTCCTCTCTTCCCCTCCTCTCTTCCCCTCCGACCCACCCCCTTTGGTTTCTCCCTTCAGACTTTTCCCCTCAGATCCTTTCCGACATCCCGAGCAGCTTGCAACTTCCACACCCCCCCTGCCCTCATCAAACGAATCCCCTTTGCACACTGGACTTTGTAAGCATGTACCTGCGCCGAAACCTCTGCTTCGATGTCCTGTTTGAGTCCAGACATGGTTAGGGGCAGAAAGAAACTCAGTAAAGAAGAAAAGCCTCCTTATATATGCATCAGATGGGCGCTTTTGGAAAAACACCCATTATGTCCCAATATGCCTAAAAATAGTCCCATGCTCTTCTCCGCTCAATTCACGGCGAGATTAAGCTTAGGACCTCGAGGGCTCTGTCCTAGTGGAGGGATACTGTTATGGCCCATGCTGCCAAACAAACCCACATTAAACCCCACAACCACCAGCACCATTTCTGGGACCTTTCCGATCGCTCAAAGTCTGAATAACCAATTTCCGGATGTCCAATACATATTCCGAGGATCTACGTTTCCGAACCTCCAAAGTCTCCGAAGTCAAGGTTCCGCTCCTGTCAAGTCCACATACCGAGACCCATCCACCAGCAGTGCCGACCGAGCAATCATCCTATATCCATGACCAAGTGCCCGCATCGCATGCATAACACTTGGTGCGCCTGTCCTGGCTCAGCACATCCGCCATTCACACTCCTCGGTCCTTTTCATCTTGGGACTTCCTGTCCTTGTATTATCCTCGGACATGACCCCATTGTTTTATACTCGGCCACTCCCTATTGTCCCATCTTGAGTCACAATCCTATTATCCTGTCTTTTACTGTTCTATCCCTGCTTTGCATTCCTTGTTCTAATTTGTTCGTTGTGGACAATGACCACATGCTCTGCATATCTTGTTGTCCCACATTCCTTATTCCACATGTCGCTTCTTAACCTATATAAGTAGGACATGGATGTACATACTTCTTCATTCTGGGTATCGACTAGGCTTAGGCCCTCCTACCTTCTTCTCTTCTGTTAAGTCCTCGACTTGGGCCGGCATCCTCAGCATCCCCCCGAGTATCTGTCTGTTGCAAATACAGTGGCATGCACGGCAAGTAGGGCACAATGCACGAGTACGTTGAAGCCAATGCCACTACTCTTGGCCTGCAGGACTTGGCCATAGTCTGCCCGACCTTTCAACAACACCTCTTGGCAGTACCGAAGTCCATCAGTAACCGACGCTTGACAGTATACCCAGAATCAAACTACTTTCCGTGCACCCACGGTTTACGAATATGGTCTTTCAAGACACCCTTTTAATGATCTTTCTATCTTCTTGTTCGGAACCAGGTTCCTCGGTAACCCCTTCTAACTGTTTTGAATCAGGATCTGCTCACAGCTTTATTGGATCGTCTTACTCTTGGAAAAAATATCCAACAAGATGAATCCACACTCAGCATTTCCAAACCAATATCAGTATAGATTTGGACACCATCCCTTTCTGCCAACCGGGAGGCAATGCCCCACCCTCGGCAACCTGTCTGGCATGCATTATCAATCAGCATCAGCTCACAGACCATTTGAAAATTTGTTTATGATTATGACCTTTTCCGATCTAGTATTTCTTGCTAACAAGTACAGATACATCTACTAGATTTTCTGTCTGGACAATCAGTACACCCATCCATCCATCATGTACTAGATCTGTCGGTCAGCAATATTCGGGCACAACTCGCTCACCCACTATAATCCGTTGATTAACAGGGTATTGGGCAGTATTATAATCCGTCAAGCTACTAATGTTTTTAGGTGCATCCCAATGGCCTCGGTCCAGGCAGCACTTGCCACTGTTCCAAAAGCCTCACCCAGGATCCTGTTCCGTCGCTGGAAGCTTCACCAATAGCCCTAGTCAATGCAACTGCCTTGTGCATGCTTGTATACCAGAACGGCTGGCAAGTTTTTTGGCAGGGACCTCTCGGTCAGCATTGTCATTCGGCACATTTGGCCAAGGTCTCATCCATGTGTCCCCATCCGTTCCCATCCTTCCACTCTGTATATGCGTATCATATGCATTTACAACCCGACACCTTTAGTAGACGGTGGGACATCTACCTAAAAGGGGGGGGGGTGGCGACCAGCTAGAAACTTTTCAAACTGCGCAAACTCCCCTCCCGAAGACGTCCTTCTCCCAAAAACCACCTCTATTTTTCACTCTCCATTCTGTCTGTCACCTTCTGTCCCGTTCTCTACTCCCTCCGTTCCATTCCATCACCTATCACGTCCCTCTCTCCCCCAATCCTTCTCCAGCCACTCCCCCATACACTCCCGACACTCCACTCATGACCCTACAACCACCTTTAATCCCAAAAGAAATATCCCCTCATTCCACCCTCAACATCCATCCCAGTCCATCTGCCACCTCCTCTCCCATCAATATAACACAGCTGAGATGCTGAACACCTCGGCACCTCCGACTTGTTGTATTTCTCTTTCCCTTGATTTCTTTTATTTTCTTCTTTCAAAAAATTGATTAAAAAATTATACAATATTCATTATTTTCCCTAATCTATCTCCACATATTCATCCTCATTCCTCTCCTCCCCCTCATTCCTCCCTTGCTCTTCCATCTCCTCCTCCTCTCGCAATGCATTCCTTAACTCTTCCCGCAGTTTCGGGTCTTCTGAATAACCTGAATTGCCCTCGAGAAGGACCAACATTACGTTCCCCATACTTTGAATCCTTCTGTGCAACTCCCCAAGCCTCCGCTCTATCTGTTCCAGCCTATCCAATCTCCCTATCTTCTTCGCCCGTTTCCATCCCGACCCCCCAGCCAGCGGTACTTTGGGTTCGACAGCCCTCCCGCTTGGGTTTTGGGCACAGGCCCATTTCAGCCTTTTACTCGGGGGCGCTACCACCCCACCTGCACCCTGCATTGAGTCCCAAACCCTCGGGCTAATTTTGCCCCAGGCCAATTTGTTTTTACCCTACAATAAATACGTCAATCAGCAGGAATGAAAAAACCTGTATCACACACTCACCCAGGCATCCCCTCCCTGTCCTTGCATGCTTGCCCCCTTGCTGGGCCCCGCCTCCACACTCACACTCCTTTCATGCCCATAGGACCTCGGGACCACCGAGGTTTCAGGGACTTCTGTCCTCCCGGCGATTTTGCCCCATTCATCCACGGCCTCTTGGCCATCCTCCGCATCATCCGACAATTCTCATGTTGCCGCGGTCAGTCTCCTGATGGTGATTCTTTCTCCGGGTTCCGCTTCGTCCGCCCCCGCTGTAACATCCTCCTCCACCACCCTTGCCAAGACACCCTGCCCATCCACACCATCTGTGGTCTGCCTGGGGTTCTGCAATTCGCGCCCCACGTTCTGGGTGGATGATGGATCACGATCACGAGCGACCCGTTTTTCGCCGTTCTCCTGTTCGACAGCATTGGTCTTGGCGTACATTCTGTTCCAAGTTTTTGATAGGTGACGAGTGGGGGTATGCGGTTGATTGATGAGAAGTCTGGAGGCTTCCCACACTACCCGCAAAAATTACGTTTAGGCATCCCGAACTTTACTTTTAATTTCCGGCTTCAGGGGTTCAGCCGCTAGAGGGGGGATACTGTCAAGTCCACATACCAAGACCTGTCCGCCGGCAGTGCTGACCGAGCAATCATCCTATATCCATGACCAAGTGCCCGCGTTGCATGCATAACACTTGGTGCACCGGTCCTGGCTCAGCACATCCGCCATTCACACTCCTCGGTCCTTTTCACCTCGGGACTTCCTGTCCTTGTATTATCCTCGGACATGACCCCATTGTTTTATACTCGGCCACTCCCTATTGTCCCATCTTGAGTCACAATCCTATTATCCTGTCTTTTACTGTTCTATCCCCGCTTTGCATTCCTTGTTCTAATTTTGTTCGTTGTGGACAATGACCACATGCTCTGCATATCTTGTTGTCCCACATTCCTTATTCCACATGTCGCTTCTTAACCTATATAAGTAGGACATGGATGTACATACTTCTTCATTCTGGGTATCGACTAGGCTTAGGCCCTCCTACCTTCTTCTCTTCTGTTAAGTCCTCGACTTGGGCCAGCATCCTCAGCATCTCCCCGAGTATCTGTCTGTTGCAAATACAGTGGCATGCACGGCAAGTAGGGTGCAACACACGAGTACATTGAAGCCAACGCCACTACTCTTGGCCTGCAGGACTTGGCCATAGTCCACCCGACCTTTCGACAACACCCCTCGGCAGTACCGAAGTCTGTCAGTAACCGATGCTTGACAGCTCCTTTGATAGACGACGTGCAGGATTATCGTGTACCTCACTCCTTGTTCTCCGTTTTATATTGCCCCTTGTACTCTCTTCCCCCCCTTGTCTTTACTCGGTAAAAGATAGTACAAGAACTAGATACATGTATATAAACCACCAGTTCACTGGACTATTCGCCAGTATGAATATCGACTTAATACTGCATCGTAGTTTCCGATTAAGTTCCGGTAAACTTTTTGACTTTCCGAAATTAGGGACAGATGATCGAGGAGGGTACAACACATAAGTTGAAGCCAAGTCCCTGCAACCTCGAACCACCTGTACCACCCTATACCGTGAACAGTCCCAAGACCCCCGGCATTCCCAACTTCCATCCGCTCCGATTCCGATCCCAATCCCAATCCTTCACTCCACCCTTGGAATAGGAACTCCCCCTTCAGAAACCTCTTGGAACCCTCTGAAAACCCTTCCGGAAGTCTCTAGCTAAGCGCTGACATGCAGATTTAACAATATTCCATTGTCTTACTCCCGCATTATTCTATTCTAGATCGCTGTGGACAATACCTCCACATGGTTTTCATACCTTATTCTTTTTTCCATGTCTTACGCCACCCTTATTCCACATTCCTTCTCTCAGCCTATATAAGTAGTAGATGTATGTATATAGTTCCCTAGTCTGAGTATCACCTAGGTTTATGCCTTCCTACCCTCCTCCTTCTTTTCAGAAGTCCTCACTTGGGCCAACACTCTCGGCATCTGCTCGAGTATTTGTTCCATTATAAGTTAGTAGCACACACAGGGGGTAGGGCGCAATGCACGAGTACGTTGAAGCCAAGCCACCCCAACCGGCCTACAGTACTTGGTTGGTCCCAACAGTATCATTGGTAGTATCAAGGCCTGACATGTTCGCGGTATTAGGTGGTTCAAGTGGTTCAAGGTCACAGGGACTTGGCTTCAACTTATGTGTTGCACCCTCCTTGATCGTCTGTCCCTAATTTTGGAAAGTCAGAAAGTTTACTGGAACTTAATCGGAAACTATGATGCAGAATTAAGTCAATAATCATACTGGCAAATAGTCCAGTTGCCTGGAGTCTTATATACATGCATCTAGTCTTTGTACTATCTTTTGCCAAGTAAAGACAAAGGGGAAGAGAGTACAAGGGGCAATACAGAATGAAGAACAAGGGAGTGAGGTACGCAATGGTCCTGAGCATCATTTATTAAAGGAGCAGAACCTTGGCTTTTGGAATCTTTGGCAGTTTGGGAACACAGAACCTCGGGTTGATATAACAGATTCTGGAAAGCGGTTATTTGGGCTTTGAGCGGTCAGAAAGGTCTCGGAAACAGTGTGAGTGGTTATGGGGATTAATGTGGGTTTATTGGTGGCATGGGCCATAACAGTATCCCTCCACTAGGACTGAACCCTCAAGGTCCTAAGCTTATTCTTGCCATGAATTGAGCAGTGAAGAGCGTGGGATTATATTTTAGGTGTATTGGGACGTAATAGGTGTTTTTTCCGAGCACCCATCTGATATATATATAAGGGGTTCTTTTCCTCCCCCTCAAGTTCCTTTTCCTGCCCCTACCCATGTCCGGACTTGAGCAGGATATCGAAGTGGAAGTCTCAGAGCATGTGCACACTTTCCGAGCTGAATGTGTGGAAAAGATTTGCTTGTTGAAGGAGGAAGGAGGGTGGAAACTGGAGGCCATCTGGCAGGTTGGAAAAAACTGGAGGGCTGAAGTCCAAAAGCTGGAGGGAAAAACAAAGGAGGCAGATCGGGGAAGGAGGAGGAAGGAAAAGGAACGAGCCATGGAGTGTGATGCCAAGGCTCTGGAGCTTGATCTCCTAGCCAGTCAGGCAGCTGACGATCCAGAGGATGAACCATCTTGGGGGGTTTTGATGCCCCATCAGGGTCCGAGGATGGGGATGATCCACGACAGGGGACTGAGTCCGATGAATCTTCAGATAGTGGTGCCCCCTCGGGTTTTGAGTCCATCTTCTTGTCTGCTGGGGGTGGTCCAGGGGGCAGGGAGGACATCCCCAATGTGCCCATGATTGGGGCAAGTACTGCTGTGAGAGATGCGGAGAGACAGCGTAAAAAACATCTCGAGCAGGATGCCTGTATTTTGGAGGCGCAAAGGGCCTACAAAATATCAGGTGGCTTGGGATGCATGGGTGGCTGGGAAGGAGGTGGGTCTCAGACCCTTTGAGTCGAGTTGCCAGGTGCTAATTTGTCATAGGATTGTCCTCAAGAAAAAGGAGGCAGGAGGAGACAGAGGTTCCTGAGGCATCTTCTTCAAGGAGGATGAAGGTTGAGGTGCTGGTCCCTCCCCTTCCAAAGGCTGGGAATTGCATAAATGAGGATATCCTGAAAGAAATCAGGGATGGTATTTTTGCTCTCAGAGCCGACCGAAGGAGGTTGTCGGATGCCTCCGAGATGTGGAATGCTATCAAGACGGATGGTCGGAAACTGTCAAGTACACGTACCGAGACCTATCCATTTGGCAGTACCGACTGAGCAACCATCCTATGTCCATGTCCAAGTGACCATGCCGCATGCACATCACTTGGTATGCCGGTCTCAGCTCGGTACATCCACCACCCACACGCCTACTCCTGGGTCCGTCTCACCTCAGGACTTCCTGTCCTTGTTCTATCCTTGGTTACAGTCCTCGTTTTATAGTCGGGCACCTCCTATTGTCCTATCCTTGGACACGTTCTATTATTCTATCCTTCATTGTTCTATCCCTATCTTACATTCCTTCATTCTAATTTTACTCGCTGTGGACAATAACCACATGCTCTGCATACCTTATTGTTCCACATTCCTTGTTCCACATGTCGCTTCTGTCACAACCACATATCGTGGCTTGACTTACTCGGCAGTACCAACCGACCAACCCTTACTCATATCATTCCATGGCATATGGTTTCGGTTCGGTACACCTGGTTCATCACCTGGTTCATTATCCCTTTCCCCAGCCCCTATTCTTTATCACCCCTACACTCCTTTGCTTTCCCCTCACTCACTTACCCATGGGACATTCACTATTCCCTGCCACTCACTCGCGGCCGTATTGTTTTATTCTCGGCCATTCCTTATTGTTCTATTTCTTTCCCACAACCTCACCACTTATATTTCATTGTCTTACAGTCGCGGACACTCAAAGTCCGCTTTTTTGATTCCGAGAGAATGGCTCATGTAAATATTTTAATTTTTACAGAATCAGATTCACACTCTGAAAAGGAGTTGATTTAGCATTTTTTTTGGATTTTTACTGATAATTTTAGGGGGTGGCCAAATTTTGGGACCAAATTTCCAGTGATTGGTGCAGGTATTGGAACCCCGCAGTAGTGTGGGTTGTGGCTGATGTAATCGAGGTTCAGCACCAACCTCGCTTACATCAGCTTGGTGTCAAACATACACATACGTTGGCCTGCCCACTGCACGGGTTGTGGTTGATGTAATTGAGGTTCAGCACCAACCTCGCTTACATCAGCTTGGTGTCAGTCGGCCTGCCCACTGTGAGATGCTACCAACCTTCGATGGATGGATGCTATCACATACCCAACGTCGGCCAAGTGGACCAGACACTACCACATATACATACCCAACGTCGGCTGCATGCGGTGCATGCGTGTTGTACGCAAACACATACGATGCGTGCGTGTCGTATGCGAACACATACAATGCATGCGTAACGTATGCAAACACATACAATGCGTGTGTGTTGTACGCAAACACATACGACGTGTGCGTGTCGTACGCAAACCCGTCGTATGTGTGCACATGCAGCTGATGTTGGGTATGTTAATGAGTCAAACGTCTCATTCCCATCTGTTTCCTTTTCATCTGCAAGTGTGGAAGGTGTGACACCTTAATTATTTTTGTTTCACCCATCTCACCCAGAATTTGCTTGAAAGCTGAATCTCTGGATGCATCTGGGCAGAGCAGTCAGGTCTTGCCTGGGCTGTACGTGACCAATCCTGACCCTGACTTCATTGGGGTTGCTGGTAGCCCCATCCTGCCTCCTGGGAAGCCCAGGTACACTTGCCTCTGTGTGTATGTCGTCTATACCTAAGGCAGATGTGTACCTGGGTGCACCTGAGGTAAGATGCTGTTTGCATTGGGGTTACTGGTAGCCCCATCCTGCCTCCTGGGAAGCCCAGGTGCACTTTCCTCTGTGTGTATGTTGTCTATACCTAAGGCAGATGTGTACCTGGGTGCACCTGAGGTAGAATGCTATTTACATAGGGGTTGCTAGGTCTATAAGATTATTCCTCTGCCTGTGCTTTTACCTCTTCCAAAGCCTTCATGGCTTTTTCTGAGACACTCCGATGACCCTTCTGTTTTCTGACAACCCATGCTGCAGCCCAACCTGTTAG